>JAOXYM010000017.1:5511379-5535467 GCA_028567055.1 Leptatherina wallacei | reverse complement strand
AGGCAGTACCATGCAACTGCTCTGACACATTTTTGTCATATTTTTATACTTGATAATAGAATGTAAAGTGCTTGATACCCGTGTAAAAGGACCGTGGCATCAAGCACAAGGTAACTGTCAGCAGAACTTATACCTTTATCTTAAAATAGGGAAAACGAGCCAAATCATTGTTTTTTTTTTATAATTTACCAGTCGATCTACATTCCAGCCCTCACCTATAAACATTAACTGTGGGTAATCTAGAAGATGAGAATACAAGCAACAAAAATGAGCTTCCTCCAGCGGGAGGTTGGGCTCACTCCCTTTAAACAGCCTGCTCTACTGTGTGGTAGAGCAAATTTTCCAGTGACTTTAATTAATTTTACTAAAGATTTGTAGAAATAAATCGGCCTGGGCCATCAGTATGACTTGAATTGAAGATGTAATACCGAAATTCCTGTTTTTCTTATTTCATTACTGTTTTAAATTTTCTCCATTTCACCATTGTTATGATTATATATATATATATATATATATATATATATATATATATATTACATAATTTCCCTGTAAGAGGGATAAATAAAGTATTTTTCATTTAATTTAATTTCATATTATTAAACATCTTCTCAACTTTGGAAAATTATGAAAAAAATATGTGTTTTGTAACAAAGGAAAATAAAACATGCAAAGAAGCATTTTTCTCTTGTGTGAACTTTAAAGTTGCTGAAGACCAGATGAGACGTTTGATCAATGAGAGTTGCTTCTCTGCGTCACAAGGAGCCAGCTGAGATGATTTTGCAGGGCTCTTCAACTCCGGTCCTCAAGAGAGACTCCCCTGCAGGTTTTACATGCTTCCCTGCTCCAACTATTGATTCAAATTAAATGGATCCAGCAGCTTGTCAAGTTCTGTAGAATGACCCATTCATTTGCACCAGGTGTGTTGAAGCAGGGAAACATTTAAAAGACAGTGGTCCTGGAGGACTGGAGTTGAAGAGCCCTGGTTTAGAGGCATGTGGTTAGGGTGCCTTCTGGGCATCTCCAGGTGTTTTGAACATGAACCACCAGAACCTAGCTGTAGAGATTACATCTCTGGGCTGGCTTGGGAATGTATGGAGTAACTCCAGAAGAAGAGGAGGGGGTAGATGGGGAGAGGCTGGTCTTGGTATCTCTACACATACTGTTGCTGCATCACCTCGGTCTTGAAGAAGCAACAATAAAATGAACGGATTAACATGGATGGATGAAAACACTTATCACTCTATTCTATTATAACATAATGTAGAATGTAAATGTAAAATGTTTGACTGAACTGGATTGAGGAGAGCAGGTTTAACCTGTATCTGATATTTGTTGCTGATTATCTTCCCATAAAACTGAGCTCAACTGAAGGACAAGATGGGATTGTGACTGGTTTAAGAAAAAAAATAGTTGAAACTATGGAGGATAAAATCAGTTTAATATTAAGAAAATATAAACATATATGAATTACCTCATCCTCATATCATATCATTAAAAGGTGACAGACTTGAGCTGAACAGTTGCTGGCTGGAGGGAAGAATATTGGGCGAGGAAAGAGAACAAACAACTTCTTCCTCTACCATAACCAAGGTGCCCCTGACTGTGTGGTGTGCTCAGAAACTCCCGGGGGATTGAACATATGAATACATACAGTCCAGTTTCTGTGACGAGATTCAGCATCTCTCACCTCAAACGTACTACCGGTGTTGTCAAACTCTGGAGGCACAAAGGAGCCCTCTGGGTCATCTGCAGGGCAAAAACATCAGCTGACTCCACCGTTGAAAGTCATCATGCCATCAAGGCGGAACAGTACATTTGTGGATAAATGAGACGCTGACATATAAACATGTCAGTTCTGTACAGTAACCTACTTGCCGAGAACTCACAGTAATGATATTTAAAAATCTGTGAAATATGCATCCGGCATACTGCAGCAACAAGCTGGTGCAGCTGCTTCCCTTCATTTCCATAATTCATGTGTCAGAGATAATCCCCGACAAACAAGATCTGCAGATCAGGGGGTGAAGAAGCCAGAAAAGGAGAAGAATCGCATCCTCCTCTTCCTCACACTGAAGTAGGTCATGGCTCAGAGAAGCGAGGAGCAGGACACAGATACATGAGAACATCACTGCAGACTGAACATCACCGTACGCTGGGAAGAAAACACGAGCTGTTAGGAAACTGGGGGGTACAGCAGAGAAAAGAAGGAAGAGAAGAGAGTAAAGTGGGTCATGAGAGTTCTGGGTTCGTCTTCTGGGGTTATGAGACCGGCTCCCGGCAACCGAGGCCACCATCAATTTCTTTCCCCTTTTCTTTCCCTCTGTTTCTTACTTCACCCCTTTCCTTTCGTCTTTACATTTCCTTTCATGATGCCTCGTTTTTCTATCTACCCCTTTTGTTTTCCTTTCCTCCAACGTCCTCTCCTTACCTTTTCTCTTTCTGACCTTCTCCCTTTACTCTCCTCTGGAGGTTTTCATCTTCTCTTTATTTTCTTCTGCCCTCCTTTCTCCTCACTGCTATCACATCTCCTTTGCCTTTCCTTACTCTTCCTCTCCTTGCCCTCTTTCCTTCTTTTTTTATCTCCTTTTGTCCTCAGTTTTGTTGTCTTGTCTCCTATACCATTCCTTTCCCCACCTCTTTATCTCTCCCTCAGTTTAATTTTATTTTTCTCATCCCAGCCTTCATTTCCTTATGTCCTTCTTTCAACTCTCAACTGTTTCCCATCCCTTTTTTTCATATCTCTGTGATAGCTTTCCCCTTCGTTGTATTCCTGTCCTCGTCTCTTCTCATGGACAGTTCAAACAAACTGAAAGGGAAGGAAAAAGGGTGTCTCTTTGTATTAAAAAAAAAAACAAAAAAACTGGAACGTTGTGAAATAAGCAGCGAGTGAGGAGGAAAAAACCCAAAATAAAACAAAAAGATAGCCATTGTCAGTGACGCAGTTGCCTCCAGGGTGACGGTGAGAGCTTGGTGAGTCATGTGCGCCAACAGCCTTTTTGCACAACAGGTAGAATGTGAGCTGAGCAATATCACAGCCTCAACATGCTCTCCAAATGGGCTGATGGTGTCTCCAGCAGAGCACAGCCAGTACCGCTTCATCAGAAACAGAACAGCTTGCCATGCCAAACCACGTGGAGGGGAACAAAGAAAAAAAATAGCAGTTCTTGTAAATCATCGCTGTATGAGAACTATAGGAGGACATTTTGTTACTCGGCTCCGCTCGGTCATGCCAATGCTGCCACGGCTCCCACGCAGGCATCCGACTACCCCTTCTGCCATCACCGCAGTAATTAATCAGCTGAAATGAACAGTATTGACGTGTCATTGTGGCCACTGCTGTTCTCACTGAAATCCATCATCGCGGCCACCAAGGTCACCCCGTGATCCAGCGTCGTTGTTTGCGTTCAAGCGCGGGGGGGGGGGGGATTGCCTGTTAAAGTGTGCGTCAGCTCCAGATTTCATCGCTGCTGCACAAACAGCTCAATTAGAAGGAATCAATGGGGAACGATGAGGCCAGGAAAGCAGAGCGTAGTGTCATGATTAATGATAAATGCACCCGGTTCTGCATGGGCCAATAACACAGAAGGCTGCAGCTTCTGCTTCGGTTGGAATGAGCACTATGCAAGAATGCATGGCAATAAATTTTAGCCTGCAGAGCAAGCACAACATCTCCTCTGACTGAAGATCGCTGAAGAAGAAAAAACAACATTTTAACAGATTCCATGTGGTGTGTGTGATTGTGTGTGTAAGCAGCACAGGTTGACTGCTGATAGGCTAACCAAACTGTTGCCACAACAACGATCCCCCTGGCAACTCTGCTCATCGAAATCAATCCTTATCAATTTCTCTGATGTTCTTCAACAGGGTGCTGAACAAGTTCTCGCTTCAGTGTGTGCAAGACTCGCATTTGCTGATGCAAGTGGTGCGAGGGGAGAAACTGAGGACTACTAGAGAGAAAGGAATGAAACACAAGCGAGAGGTGATGTGTAATCATTCCTGACAGGATGTGTTTTATTCAGTGACACAGGGAGAAGGATGACGAGGCCAGACCTTCAGACCTTGAGGAAGCCTGACAGATTGAGTGCGACACTGAACAGCCTCAGGCAGGAATTAGCACACTGAATGTGATACAAATCGGGACAACAAATTACTGAAGAGGAAAAAAGGTGCCTCCTCTAGGCCAAACATACAGCTTAAGCAGCAGTTATGGGGCAAACCCACCTTTTCACTCTGCAGTGCAGTTCTCATCTCTGGTTTGAATTCAAATATAAAACTAAAAACTCCCTTGTGCTTGTGTCAGCTTCAACACTCAGCTGCATGTAGGCTTTAACAGCCCACACATTGGCTGTAAGATAAGTGGAAGTTAAATCCAGTATAAGTATAAATATCCTTCAAACGGTTATAAAACCCCACTGAAAGTCTGTGCTTTAAGTACAAATTAAAGGGGTCTAACTGTACAAAAGTCTGTAAATGAAAACATTTCTGCGTTGTTGACTCACCGCTGAGCTGCTCCATGAAGCAAACATTCCCATGAGCGTTGAAGGCCAGCGTGTCTGGTGTTATACACAGGGTGTGGAAGAGGTGGGAGGGTCTGATGCTCTGCAGGGCCAGAACACACTCGGCACACACCGCCCACACCTCCTCCTCGCAGAGACAGCTGTCCCGCAAAGAAAGGATGTCTGCCAGGGACACATTCTCCTGTGGAAGTCAACACATGTACAAGCATGTGCAGGTAAAATGTTGGGTTCATGGCTCCACCGAGATCGGTCAGCTTCAAACTTAGGTTTTGCCAAAGAATGCAATTAAATCACTTTTATTGAAATGAGCACTTACATGTATTATTACATGTATTATTTCCACTTCAGCCTGTCAACTCCAGCAAAACTCATTTATCAAGATAGAAATAAAGTATGTTGGTTAAAACATTTTCCCTGAATAATTGAGATATTGGATGCTAAGGGGGAATAATACAATGGAAGTGGAGCCGATTCCAGAGCATCATAGTCTGAATGATTCAGGAACAGCAGGGGCACCATGAGAGCTTAAACTATAAAGATCAACCCATATCCACATCCCATATTCAAATCTGCCATTGTATCAGTCAAAAGATTAAATCAAATACGTAAGTGGGTCCAAAACTTTGGCTGATACTGTGTAGTAACAAAAACAGATATGAGTAGAATATTTTAATATACATTCAGGCAACCCTACATGGGGATGGTAGATATTATACTGTTTTTTAAAAAGCCTTTAAGAAAAGATAAAAAAAAGAAAGTGAGTTCTTTACATTTTTAGCCATTTCGGCACAGTCTCAGGTGGTTGCTATGCTACATCTAATTTTGTTGATCAAAATAGACCCCATGGCAGCTGGGGAGGACTTACAAGCCATGGCATGTGTAATTCTGTGAATGAGTGATCGGTAAAACGGGATTGTCAGACACATCGCAGCCACATTTAGCCTCTATCAGACTTGATCGAAGTAAAATTGGATGCATTGAGCAATGATTAATGTTCCTCGATCTGATGTACTCGGCTCACATCTGTTGCTGGCTTGGCTATACGGGGGCATTCCAGTACAGTGCACTGGGACCCAGTTGAGGAGGGGGGGGGGAGATGAGGAGCACGTACACAGGTCCATGATTCCTGCAGCAGTTTGACTGGAAACCAGCACTGCTCCCAGTAGACCACAAACAAACACACTCAATAAAAGTCAATATAATTTATTGTATAATAATTGTATATACTGAATTTTTTTTCCCCTTTATATTTCTTCCCCCCCTAGGCATGAGTGTGAGCCTGAGGGAATGTTTGTCTTTCTGTGTGGGTCCCGTGATGGACTAGCAGCTGGCATAGGCTGGGAAAGGAGATAAATTATCCAGTTACCTCGAGATAACAATGTTAAAAAAGAAATGCAAGTATCTGATCCTTACTTTACCTTCGTATAACCAGTAGAATTAAGTTTGTATGGTTTAACACAATGTTTTACCAACTCAGTATCAACTCCACAAACTGTCATGGCACAGCTCCTTTGCCTGGAACCAGTAGCAGGCTTCACTTCAGACTTTGACTAAAATAAAAACTGACATGTTGACACACTGACACTTGTGTTTAATTACCCACGCAAGGACTGATTTCCAAAATAAATTTCTAACAGGGAAGCGGCAGATGCATTCAAAACTCTTAAGACTCGGCTCAACATTAGCAACTGTTATTAAGACCTAAAGGAGTGAATTTTAAGAATTAAGGGTACGACTGCCATAAGACGTTGCATTACATGAGGTAATGACTTAACAATGGCCTAACTAACAGCATGGAAATATGTTTAATTTCTGCAACAACAAAGCATCTTTTACACAGATAAAGTCTATTCAAACACACGTACATCATTGTATGACTTTACAGCCCACATTAAACACACTGCATCATCTGTGACCCACTATAACCAAATGGCCCCATTAATCCTGGCAGACGCAATGATCTCAGAGATTCCAAGCTGTGTCCAGCATATTACTGTGGTCTGCTTATCATGGGATATTCTTGTCTACTTGGAAAGTGAGCACAAAAGCTGGCTTTAACTCAGAGAGAAGGGTGGAAGTGGGGAGTGTGGGGAGTATCACAAAGCAGTAATTGTCAAATATCACACTCTGCGCTAAAACTATGAATTTTTCCGCTTTTCTTTCTTCCAAGACATTGCTTCTACGACATCAGAATAGATCACAATGGGACTTTCTCAGCTATTCAAGGACTCTGCTGTCTTTTGACACTGACTGCGTTTATTTTGATTGCGAGCATAGTATCCATCAGATCAGATTTAAAACTGTCTCATAGGTTCATCAGAGTGGCAGTAGATTGTGAAGAAAACATATTGATGTGATCAAGTGGTGTAGAGCACAATTACAGGGCAGAGAAGAGCCACTTCAAGCAGCAGCAGCAGCAGCAGCAGCCCCATAAATAGACGGTTTCCCTGGAGAACAGTGCAGGGGAACACTACTCTCCCTTACTTTGCTCAAGTTAAATTCGCTGCCCCATATAAACTCAGCCCCAAGGTTCTGAGCACAGACTTGTGGTGTGCTGCTTTACTTTGAACTCGGAGTGAGAGGACAGTGCTCAGGGGTTTGCTGGTGGCCAGACATTTGGGTCCAAGTCTGTCCTACTATTACCAAATGCCAATGAGAACTTTCAGTGCAGGTTCGGGAAAGTACCTCCCCTAAAGTTGGCTCCAGCTAACTATAATCCTACAAGACATGCTTGATAAAGAAAATGGATGGATGGATGCTTCATTAACTCGACTAGCTTGTACTGTCCAATGCTGCTGATAGGCTAACCTTTAAATACGCACGACAGAACTTTAATAATTTTCTCAGTGACGCAACCCCCTATCGACGGCTAATTCGGCACCCATCTTGCATCCCACCTGTACTGTGAGCTCTCTCCAGCCAGTAAAAGCCAGTTTTATCTTAATTCTCGTCTCGGCTCCTGTTCTGTCTCTTTCTCTTCCTCCGATAATGTCATCTTCCATTTCTTTGCTGAATCAGCCAGTGTGTTTACATCTGTTTGCTATTGTGTGACATGGTGTGTAAAACAAAACTCAGCTGCAACGTCACGTGGCGTCCCGGATAAAAAAGTTGTTTAGTGCGGTTTCTAAGTTTGCTGCTGGGTAACACACAATAGATGTCACTCAAGACCGGAATGTGGAGTTTTAAAGTGGAAATGAAACATGCCATTGCTCTAATATACACAACAACAAAAAAAAACCATCCCCCCTAAAATTAGTTTTTAAACATAGCTAAAACGACCGATATGACCAATTTAATTTCGCAATTTTAGCTAGCTAGTGAGAAAGGGAGCGGCCATCTTGGTGTGACGTCACTGTCTACATAGCTAGTTGGTTGGTTCTTTGGCTGCTAGTTGAATCCATTAGGTATTACCAGCTACACTATGCTACATCTAACTAGTCGTAATGCGTTGTATTTGTCTTTGCATTTATCTGATGAAACGTTTATTTTGCTCCCCATTGATAGTACGAGCTAATTACTGGCTAAACATTAGCGTTTAGATTTATGAGTGCTGTGGTCTGAGCTGAAAGGTGTTTCATAAGAGGCTCACATGGGGACGGAGAGCTACGTTTGTGTATAGTGTCTATTTAGGAGTAAAGACATGGTTGATGACTTAGTGCCTGCCGAATTAACTTTACCTATCGCTCCTCTGATTGCCTGGTGCCCTGTCGTCACGGTGGACTGATGCCGCGGCTGATGTGTTGGTAGAGCTCACGTTAAAGGCGGAGAAAATAAAATAACGGAGCAGCTTCAGGCTTTAGTCTGTTGGTCCGGCGGACCACTAGCTTGCCAGACTTAAAAGTCTTCTGCTCTTTGTAATATTCCTCCAGAAAATGCTCCTTACAGAGCCTGGAGTCAGGCACATTGGGGGGGGTGAGGGGGGGGGGGTTCTTCCTCCTCTGATCCGCCAGCCAGCAGCAGTAGCTACTGTTCTACGTTTTGGAGGAAGTTTGTGAAAATGGACAGTTTTGTCCTCGGCCTGAACTCTGTAAAATTCGTTTTTACACCCAGGAACAATACTATAGTGGTCCCAAAGTCTTCTCTTCTCCTTTGGCTCACCAGTCTCCATCGTTCAGTCTGTTGTCTCTCTGATTACGATGCAGACAAGGGGACTCTCATCAGTACCGCTGAACCAATCAACCCCGTGATGTCACGGTTTATAGTTCTGCAAGATGGCGGTGCCCATGCCACACAAGATAAAACGGCGCAACATTTTTCTTTTATATGTTTATATTTTTCACATTTCAAATGTAATTATTGATAAGAATGGGACTCAATCTGGTAAATAATGTTATTGTGTTTGACTGTTTCATTCCCACTTTAAATTTGGAAAGTTACATAATGTGTCTTTAAAAGTGCTGCCAAAAGTTATAAAAAAAAACTTTGAAAAACATGAAACAATCCTCAGTGTAATTTCTGCTTAAATATCTAGCATTGAAATGTTCCATTTCTTAGTTAAAAAGAGTGTTAACTAAAACTAGAAGGTAGAGTTACTCAGTACTGTTTTATAGAACTTCCCTTTTATAGCCTACTACTTAAGAAACAACTCTGATGCATTTCAGAGGCTCGTTGTCTTTTCTCTGCACTGAATTAGCTGGTTTTTAGCAAGTGATAGCACACATAAAAAGAAATCCCTGGTTCGGAGCCCTTGTAAAAACTTGACTAATAGTTCCACCCTGAGGTTATACATACATACATACAAGGTTTGTTTGAATAAAATGCTCTTGTGATAACGTGCAGAAGCCTGACCACTTGCTTTGTTGGTGAGAATGTGGGAATCATCATGTTGTTATCTGGTGAGACCCTGATGGCAATGTGTAGTCCTTTTAGCAAACATATGAGTAATGGTAAACGGATAACCTTCACTTCTTGTTGTAAGGTCTTTGTTTTAATCTAGATTTTTTTTTAAATGAAAAAAGGCAAATAAAACTGAATAATTACAATATTATAGCTGCTTGTTTAAAATGTATATTTTAGCTACAGAGTTTTTCTCTTTTTGCTCCCATCCACAATGTTTACCTGCCAGTTTGGCTACATGGTTTATACACGTTTTACATGCCAAGATTCCACACTTTTCCAGCCAACATTTCCAGATTTCTCAGTCATCTTTTTCAGGTCAAACTTTTGACAACATCAAGCTTCCTCTGATTCGCCCTCACCCACATGGTTTTGGGCTTAGCTACCTGCTTCAGCTAGGATGAAATAACACAGACTGTTGTAATATAGAGATATTGCCTCCAGATCTGAAAAGTGAATTCAACACAGAAGCGCTTTAAACCTGCAATCTTTATAATGGTCATGATGCTCATAAAAAGAAGTCTATAACATAGTGACTCACTCCTCATTTCATTTGTTACCTGCTTTTCTTATACAGGCCATAATCGCAGATCCAAGTCTCCTTAAATACAATAAAATGTTCATTTTGTAAAAGTATGGTCTCACATACAGTTACATGGCCAGAAAACCATGCTCAGTTGATACTTAGGGGCCCTAAAGTGAGACAACTTGTCCCACCACACCATTACACCACCAGCAGCCTTAAGCATTGACACAAAACAGGATGGATCCATCCTTTCCATGTTGTTTGTGGCAGCTGAAATGGAGACTTATCAGATGAGGCAACATTTTTACAATCTTCTATTGTTCGGCTTTGGTGATCTTGTGTGAATTGTAGCCTCAGTTTCCTGTTTTCTAGATGACAGGAGTGACACTATGTTGCCTACGACACTTTGGTCAAACATAGTTTGAAATGTGCTTTATAAATACATTTTATTAGATCTGATTAAATATGGTTGTGAGTGAAAATCCCAGTATTAGCAGTTTGTGAAATACTCAGACCAAAAAAACCATCACACATCCAGTCATTTAATCTCCTGTCATCCTCATTCTGATGCTTGGTTTCAACTTCAGCAAGTAGTTTTGACCAGTCTGTACTGAGCTGCTGCCATGTGACTGGCTGATTGGCTATTTGTGCTAAGAAGGAATTGAACAGGTGTAACTAATCAAATAATAGGCAAGTGTAAAGTTCTGGTTTGAAGTAGAATTTCTCTTAAACTTATGTTTTTTTGACACCAATCAGTAAATTATGATTTATAGGCTACCTCCCACACATGTAGCTGCATAAGAAAGTAGCCTATTAATTCAATTGCCTTGGCGGAGTTGAAAATCCTGATTGAACTCGAGGACAACCAAATACCTCAAAGAAAAAACGTCAGTGTCATTGGCCTGTTTATTATCTTTGAGCTTAATGTGACAGTTTTAAAAGAAAGCAAAACATTAAGGAACAAGCTGCCTCACTTTTATAGCCTACACATAATGAGCAATTTACCCATTTCCTTTAAGGACTTTGGAAAGAATACAAACTATCAAAAGTCAAATTATCTTTAGGAAAATAACATTCCGTTATAAATTTACCTCACCTCATCTTCCAGTAGCGGAGGAAGATGTTCCAGCTCATAATATCCATCTCTTTCCTCAGCTTTCCCCACGTAAGTGACCGCCGCATCACTCCCGGAAGTCTCCATTGCAGCAACTTTGATTCCCTCATACAGCGAAGCTGATTTCAGCCCAGACAGCGATCCTTCCAGTCGAGACAGATGGCATGCCCGAGCTTTTCAGGATACACCCAGCATCAATAGGGGGTGCGCTGCGTTCACTGCGGGACACTTAACAGGAGAAAAGAAGCGCAGCAAAGCGTCCGAAGCGACAGCCTGCAGCACGGTGCCGGTGTTTTTAGGGGGGCGCGGGCCAGTGTTGGAGCCTTGTCGTGGTTGCAACACCTCCGCAGAAGCAGGCGATAAATTAAACGCGATCACGAACCTCCGTTGAATCTTCTCCCACTGCTTGTGCAGGAGCCAGCTGAGTGGAGAGCTGCTGCCTGCCTGCATGCCACAGTTGGCTTCACGCCCCCGCGCACAGTAGCCTACAGTTTGAGTGACTCATAATCGTCACTTAGTCCTTATGATCTCCTCTTATTCCTGTGATCTGGCTTCGCCTGAGCTGTTATGTAATTGATATGCTCTCATAGTTTTACTATCCCACTGGTCATACTCTGACACGACCATCTTTTTTTTTATATTTATATAAATGTATATGTGTAGGCTAGATCTTTACAAGCTTCCTAAAAAGTTAAGTTAGAATTATTTTTCATGTGAAACATACATCCGCACTATGCAAGGATAAATATAAGACAGTTGATCACATTTATTTCAGCCAAAACATCATAATTGTCAATACTGTTAGTAATATTTTGGCAAGAACCACTCAACAGTAGCTACTATATGTTTACTGAGGTAAAGAGGAGTTCAAGTATTAAATGGTTTCAATGAGAATCAGATGAGTGTGAAGGCTTTGTTGTTGGCTCAACAGGGTCATCTTGGATCCATTTCAGAAGCCTTGATCTGATAAATGAGTGAAACAAATTAGGAAACATGAATGTGGAAGAGCTAAAATCTGATTGCCCCCCCCCCCAGGTACCACCCAAATTCTAACAAATATTTAGTATAAACTGACCTTTGCCTGGTAAACCTCAGATGCAGGTGTAGGTGAAAGCAGCACATAATGTACATGTTCTGTACATGTTCTACATCAACGCTCCTTTCTTGATCATAAACTGGGACGACGGACTGAGGATGGGGGCGGTATTTACTCAGAGCTCACTGCAGGGAGGGGTTCACAAAAAGAGTGGAATTAAAAGGAGCTTTTGTTACAATTTTAATTTCTAATCTTCTAATTCCTAATTAATGTCACAATAAAGTTGGCCCTGGCAAAATGAAGTGGTTTAGGGACTGAAGGGTTTATTAACAATAATGAGTGTTTCCTGAGGCTTCCATACCCCTCTTTATAAAAGGTGCAAAATAGTTTAGTCCACACCTGGACTGGTCAATTGAGTTCTGTTTGGACATCAGAGAGCCAAAAGCAGGAGGATGGAAAACGTTGTGTTCTCCTAAGAAAGGGAAATTAGACTAACATAAGAGAAAGGAAAGAAAACAAGAAAATGAAGTGAGGAGAAGCAGCAATTTCTTTTATTTGAGGAGAGCATACCAGAAATACCGTACCATACAGTTTGAGCTCATATCAGCAGCAGCCGGTGTCTCGAACATGTTAGGCTTCATTGAGATAAAATCACATTAATTAACCTTCTAGTTCCAGGCTCATTGAGGTTTCATACAAAACTATTACATTGAAAAAGGACTTTTAAAAAAATAATAATCATTACAATTTAATTCTGCCATGACTCTGTGTAGAGGGAGGACTCAAAGGCTGATCTCAGGCAAACAAAACACAGTTTATTTAACAAAGTCCAAAAAAGGAAGTCCTTAGAATGTCAGACTGGTGAAAAGTAGCTGGAGAAACTGGGCTTTAAGATGGAGAGTTTGATGGGGTGACAGTAAGCAGCTGTGCTGTTGTCCTGTTGCCCCCATCAGCACAGCTGTGGATGGAGAGGGAGAACAGGGTGAGCGAGGTACCAAGGAAGCAAAAAACTGCAGAAAGGGAAAAGAGAAAAAGGACAGCAGAGGACGCCAAAGACGCAGGGTGACACTGTCTCATGACAAATCCACTGCATTAAGTAAAAAAAAGAAGTTCTTAGAGTGTGGCATTCATCAGAAAGGTGTCCAGCACACATGTTATAAGATACAGAACAGAATCAGTTCACAGGCAGATACAGAACATGACTTTCTTAGTGTAGCCTAACAAATGGTTTATTACATGCCAAATATATATCAAACCTTTTAATACAAATGTAACGTTGTATAAAATCAGTATTAGCTAAGCTTAGCATCACGAACCACATGGCTCTCCGTTTCAGACACAGCATCATCAGCAGGTCCCAATGATCACTGAGGGTCTGAGACAGGGTGAGCTCATGTGGGAGGTTAAGTCATTCAGTTTACTCTCTGTAGTTGATTCAGTTGACAGGATCTAAGCAATACTCACATAAAGTACCTTTTTTTTGTATGTTGTCTGCTATAAACAGATGAATGTATCCAGTTTCTTGTTTGGAACCTGTCCTCCTTGACAAAGAGGGGCCCACTGATAAACACTGATAAAAGATTTGGCTCAAGGCAATATTTTCTCATTATCAATGATGTTTAAGTGTTGGTGCTGCAGTGATTAAACACATACAGTGCAGGAATATCCTAAGTAAACTGTTATTGATAATAATGTTTAAAAAAAAATCATTGACAATTTTTGCTTGTGTTGATTGTTAAGCGATTTGGTCAACCTCGTTGTTTTTAAATGTACCATACAAATAAATTTGATTTGATTTACTTTTACAAATTTTGCTTGGCTTTTTACATCAGTAGACCACTTGAGTTGTAATAATTAGTTAATTATTTCCTATTTCTAGACCCTTTTTAAAAAAAAAAAAAAAAAAAGGTCTTATTTACGTGTCACCCCTTTCCTGGTATGTGCCCTAATTTTCTAGACGCGCCACTGAATGCTTTGTGAGTTTTACTGTATGTTGTAATACATCATGGATCTAGAATAGAAAGCTAATGAGCATTTTACTTCTAAATGACAGGCGTTGGTTCTTCCTGTAAAACAGGGGTTTTTAACCATTTTTAAGCTGGGGCCCAACTTTTCTAGTACAAAGAGGTCCCAAACACTGCTTTGGTTTAATTGATCTCCCCATTGGATTAATTCATATCCAATAATTAAACCAAATCCACTTACAGTTTAACAGCTAAACCCTTATAAAATATAATATGACATTATAAGAAATATTCAAAAAATATGACATGATGCAACTGTGGATAAAAGAAGAGGTCCAACAGGTTTAAGAAGTCATGGAATAAAATCAGGCTCCCACAAGAACAAATATAAAAGCTCAAATCAGGTTTATAAACACAAAATCTACTAAACATTAGTAATATTAACTTCATATAAACAATTACAAAACATGTAATTTATTTAATGGAAACTTTATCAAAATGCAGAAGAACCTCTAGAAAAAGGTTGATAAGTTATGTAAATCTTTGAACTGAAATAAAGGTAGCTTGCAACTTTTTATGAAAGTATTTTCTGTCATTTTTACACTATTCAGTGGTGTCAAACTCATTTTAGTTCAGGGGCAACATACGCACAATTTGATCTCAAGTGGGCCGAACCAGTAAAATAACAGCATGATAAGTTAAAAACAATGAAAACTCCACATTTCTCCCTTTGTTTTAGTGCAAAGAATAGTGAATTAGTGCATCAAACATCTTGATTTTCATCAAGATGTGTGATGGACTACTAAACTTTTAGAAAATTTTATGAACAACCTGAATTTTTTGGAGAAAAATAAGTGGTTTCAACAAAATTTTGCCTCAGTTACATTTTAAAATTTTGTTCATTTAGATAAAAATATGAAACAAATGTTTTATATTTTATATGTTTTCAAAAATATAAAATGTGTTAATTTCAAAACAGAAAATAAATACAATAATTAATTTTCTAATTCTTGAATTAATTTTTTTATTCATACAATTTACTTGATACATAAAACCTATTTTGTATTTTTATTTTGCATTCAAGTCTCATTTATATTTATTCATTTACATATTTTCTTCATATTACATATTTACTTAATTACACTCGTATTGATCTCAATGGATCAAAAACAATCACAAAACATTAAATCACAGGTATCTGGAACAAAAAAATCCAGTATTTAACATAATAATTGGAGTAACTTTTAATAAATTCATCCAGCGGGACAGAATGGGCTCTCTGGTGGGCTGGTTTTGGTCCCTTGGCCGTATGTTTGACACCCCTCCTCTATTTGTTGCTACTCCATACCAAAATGTACACGTTCATTTGATTTCTGATACTATTCATACCATGGGATTGGCTTTTAAAAATGCTCTTTACCCTAATTACCACTATTTGAACAGGTTTTTGATGAGCACCATACTTTGAGAGGTTGTTAACACTGTTGTAAGTATTAGATAAAAGAAACATCTGACCTCAAAAGGGCTCAATCAGTCTTAATTCAATCAATAGAATTCATCCTCCTGGAGCTACATGTGCTTTTTAACCACCAGATAGAAAGAAAGAAGGTGGTACATAAGTGGAGCTTTGCTGACATACTGGTGTAACCAGTCTGCGCAGATTACCAAAATTCACTCCTTAGAGGGCCATGAATGTTTGTAAGTCAAGTAAATTGATGAGCAAGCTCAATAATAAATTATAATACCATTTTCAAGCAACATCTGAGTTGGCTCAACGTGAGGCATATTTGCTGCAGTTACCATGCTTCTGTTTTTTGTGCTTTGCCTGGATTTTTTTTTAACTTGAATTGGCTTTTATTTAAGTTAAAAGGCATAGCACCATGTGGTCAGGAGACAGAACTACACTTTATGCACATTTTAATAAAACAACCAAAACATCACTCTGCTCTCAATTAAGATTGGATCCTTTACAGCTTTCCCATTATGCCTGGAAAGGAATATCTGTGATAAAACAGATGAATAGAGCATAAGACTGAGGTAAAGTATGGGACAACAGATTTATTCTCACATGAGAAAAAAAAAGGAAAGTGCATTTGGCCTCCCACTCTCCAGTGTGCACTCTCAGTCCACTTTTCTGCAGACTGTCCTGTTCTCCATCTCCTCTGCTCTTCCTGCTTTCGTATTAGAAATGCAGTCACGCTCATGCACATTTGTTCCAGTTCAAGACAATTTGTGCATATTCTGATTCCTCGTATTTTGCCTGCTGCATTTAAATATCATCTTGTGCAGCGTCATAAATGATAGCAAGGTTGTTTGGGTGCAAGCTGAGCTCAGGGTGGTGGTGAATGAGATATCTATAATGCCGACGGTGCCCCGTGGCTGCTGAGAAGTGATAGAGAGGCCTCTCAGACCAGGGAGGAAGGGAGAAGGGGCACTATTAGATTTGTTGACTGCTCTGTACTCTGGTGTGTTGCGATAATTAAAGGAAACACTTTCTCTTTAGCAGCCAGACAATTAATGTGATGGTTCGTAGTCTGGCATATCCCCTCAATGACTTATTACATGAGAACAAAGCAGTCTGTTTGATCCTTGTTGGCGCTGTGCAGTAGCCAAGTGAGAGATACATTCAGAAGGTATTTCATCTTCAAAGGGATTAGCTGCTAATCTGGAAAAACCACAGAGCTCCTTGTTGCCATGAATGGCACGATCATTAGAAGTGAAGCAGCACTTCGAGGTAATGAGCATGACATTACTGTAAAAAAAAAGAAATCTTCTTCATTTTTCTCCTCTTTTATGTTATTAGACAGTTTTATTTAGCAAAATTGGGAAGAATAGTTTTTGTCTTCTTTTTATTTACATGTCAAAAATGTCAAAAAGCCCCCCAAAGTTGTATCATACTCCTAAAGAAAATATAGTTTGAAATGAGTGAGGGAAATCATTTTTCGAATGGAGTATGCATTGTTTAATTTAGGGTTTTAGTCTGTATATATTTACTGTTGATTAGATTTCATTTTTAATTCAGGTTGTTGTTTTAAAGTGGCACTACTGAACTTGTCAGATTTTTTTGCACTTTGGCGCCCCCCCCCTAACGGAAACTAATTTGGCTCTTTTCCTCATTTCCTTCCATAATCTCCTCTTGCATTTCTTTGCTGAATCAGCCATGTTGCATGTCCAAAACGGCCAGTGTGTTGACATTCAGTTGCAGGTGTGTAACGCAGTGCTGCAAAGCAAAAGATAGCTGTCACGTGATGCTCTGGGCTGGAACACAAAGCTGTGAAGTGTGGTTTCTCAGCCTCAGGACATGACAGGGAAACAATGCTTCCAGTAATGTGCATAATGAATGTCAGTGTGCCATTAAATTAAGTCAGAAGTACTGAGTTTTTAGGTTGGAAACTTGTGTGGTGTTGCTTTAAAGGATACAAAGTAGGTTTTAGGGCCAATTGTGCCTTATTTACCTAGATTTTCTGCTTATCAGTGATTGACTCTGTCAAATAAGCAAAAACTGAAATGAAAAAAGATGGCAAGAACAGTGGAACAATAAGTATGAGACAAAGATGATATCTAAAAATAGAGGGTATGAGAACAGATACTTGAAACAAACCTGATAACAAAATGTCAGATATACCACATGACAGAGTGATGGTGAAACCAGACCTTTTAGGTTATTCTCCAAAGGAAACAATACTTCTTCTTCAGAATGTCAACTGAATGTCAAAATGTCTTGTTGGGTATTCCTAAAGCAAATTATTCACATGAAATAGGGAAAGTACTCACCATACAATCCAGCTCTAGGTTTGTCCAAAAATATATTGGAAACCTGCAAGCAGCACAACTTATATAGACTTTTTAAAAAATCAACATGGAGGCACTGTAGTGATCTTGTAATGTTTAGATGAAGTTATGTACAGATGAGTGGACGAAATCCCCCCTGAATATTACAAGCGCAAATGAGAAAAATGAGTAAATACAATAAAAACACTGTACCATAATAAGCAGCTAAGTTTAAAATAGATCCTCTTTCCTGCATATATGAAGCAGATCATATTTGAAGATTGCACCTTGTGGTTCTCCAGGGAGGAATTGCTGTAGTGAGCAGTGTCTTGAAGTTTTACTTCACAACATCTTCCTCACCTTTACTCTTCTTGAAAATATGTGTTTCATAAGCCCACAGAGAGACAAATCTGACAAAAGCAACTCTGACATCTGTTTTTCCAAGACTTTGGGGAGGAAAAAAGAGCCAGGTTAGCCCGTTTGGCTGGTGTTTGGGAACTACAGGACAATCCACTGTGAGCAAGAACAACACAACAAATGTGTTGCAAGGCAGCTAAACCCACCTTGTTATTCCTCCACTTTAATTCAGCTTGATAAGCTTTCAGGGGATACACCCATGATAATATGGAGCAGATTACACGATCAAAAGAAAATAAATGGGAATAGTGTTGATTGCTAAAGTAACATGATTATGGGAGGCATATCCCCTGGACAGAAGGAGGAGATAGTGGAACAGATGGTGAGGCTGAGGACAGTGCAACAACAGAGATGCGCATTGTATCTAAAATAAAATTACTTTGTAACCCCTGGGTTATTTCTGTTCATTAATTTTTGCATATTTTCTTTGTTTGGTAGTAAATTCATTAATATGTATTGTTTTAGTATTTTGTATCTCTGTTTTCCTGATGACCGTAAATGTTACATGAAAGGGAAACCAGTGAAGGGTGAAAAAAACCTAAGTTGTTTTCCTGTTAAACTTTTGTATGTGTTATCTGTTTACTATTGCCCCTCCCTGGAGGCTGTAAATAGTATCTAATGTAATGCACTGATTAGCTGAGAGGTGGGAGAACCACGGTCCAGCAAAAATACAGAAATAAATTAAACCTGTTTAAGTCTTGTGAACCAAAACTTTGTTAACTTCATATAGCAATAGCCTTTAAAAATCTAGTTTTTCTCATCAGCATTTCCATGAGATGTTTTATTACAAGTCATATCATGAACAAAATATGCCTTCAAGTTATGACTAAGGATTTCTCAGCCATGTGTTGGAGGCTGAAGTCTGGCAACCTGCATGTTCCACAGAAGATTAGAAGAACCAATACAGGAAGCTAGCACAAGCTATAAAGAAAAGCTAGCACATGCTATTTGTTGAAGAAAATAGCAGGGTGAGTAAAGAGCCTGGGGAGCTGTGAACTACCTAAAATAGCTGGGAGATTTTACATCAGGAGCTTGGCCATGAGCTGGCTTGAAGCTTGCTCACTGTGGGAACCAGTAGACGGCCAATTAGCCACGCTAGCTCTTAACTGGCCAAGCTTGGAGCACAGTGACTGAGAGTTAGCTATTAAGTGAGCCTAACACCATCATGTAGTCTCACTTGCTCTGAGGCTTTCTTTCATATACATAGATCTTAAATTCTACCTTCACAGTACTCTCAGCCTCCAAAATCATTCATTTCTAATCGTTTAACTACATCTGTTGTAGCCTACAGCTGCCTTTCAAGACGAGACCTTCGAAATGGATTAATGTGAACTAACTAAACTCCTTTGTTGTTTGTTCCCTGACTTCAAACACACACCCCGGAGAACCCCAAGATCTGTTCACCCAAAAATGTAAACCTCTCTAACCAAGAGATAAGCCAAAAAGGAACCTCCTGTGATGATATGCATATACAAACATTGTAACGAGCCAAATGGTCTGGGCTCAACCACTTCAAAGTAACAAACTATTACTTTTACTTCTACGACTGATGAACCCCCCCCCCAACCAGGAAGGAGGCCCGGTCACTGCATTTCCAAAATGTTAAGAACTGAGTAAACTTTCGTTTAATGTTAAAATGCAACATGAGATCAAATGTACACAACCAAGCTGTTTTGAAATGCAGAGAATTGAAAAATAAAATGTTGTTCACGTTTCTGATGTTCTGGTCAAAACAGTAAAATGGATTGTTTTTTTTTTTTCAGTAAAGCCACCCCCCCTTTTTGGACATTTGTCATCCAAGAACTCACATATGCTTCTACCTGGAATTAATGTTTTTCTTCATTTCAACAGACATACTCCGATTGTGTTCAGATGCAAATGTCTCAAAGTACAAGAATTTATATGTAATATTCCGCTAATTTGGGAACAGAGTGGTTTAAAGTTTAAATTCTTAAAAGTGGATAAGGGCAAAAACCTCCCTTTTTAGATCGTCCCGGGCCAAACGCCTCGTACGTGATTGGTCCAGAGTCTCGTTGCTCCGCCCACCTCAGAGTAACATCTTGAGACTTTTGAAAAGTTACCTTCAGAGTTTTTTTGGACGAAGAAGGTGATAGAAGCTCTCAGCTCATGTGTGTTGAAAAACTCAGGAGTGTCTTTGTCTGTCCTCGTGGCGTTTTGGCGCCTAGATTTCCTTTGTTTGTTTTGTCATAGTTTTCCAAGTTTATCATTCTTCGTTAACCAATTCTGATACCCGGAAGTTCCCGTTGCTAAGTAACCGTAAGCCACTTGCTGATTGGTGCTGAAATAGTTTGCCCTTTTATCCAATTTTCTTGTGAGATAAACTTTGATACCAAGTCAAAGTTACCTTGGACATCAGCTTTCTTGCCAGCCTTCACAGGAAAACGGAGAAGAGGTTCGGGACCTGCCTAGGCCCTTTTGAGGACCGGAGAGTGCAGCACAGAGGTGACCGGACCATACCACCGGTTTTCTTCTTCGGATGGACGCTGCTCCCAACAGAACCTGAGGCCGGTAGGGTCCACGACACCTCTCCCTAAAAGTTGCTAGTTATGTGCTGAGTGTCTGTTAAACAAGTGAATGAGATAAATTGGTATTACTTCGAAGCCCAGTCTGAGTGTCTTCAACGTTAAAGCTAAAACACCTAAAGATTAGTAGAATTCCGGCGCCTTTAAGATTATGAGACTGAGAATACTTTGTAGCCAAATATTAATGGTTTTCCAAATCTTACCAACCTTGAACCAGGTGAAAAGGTTTGGTGGTGCCCCCACTTGATTTGGATATTAAGATAAATATTAATATCTTGCATATCAATATTTACATTAATATTCCCATATTCAGAATCCCTATTAACGCTACACTGTCCACTGCATGTAAAAAATAAATTTTAAATTAGTTTCAAAGATGCTGATGAACATCACTATAATATAGTGACAAGTAAAATTCAGAGGTCCGTAGAATAAACAAATCCCTGTGTTTACTTTAATACATTTGCCAGAAAAATTCGATGGGATTTTGGAACAATACCGTCTTGTTCTTTTGCAGCTTCCCGGTAAGTTCCATCTTTTTACCAAATTCCCCACCCCTCCATCTCTTCCCTTTGCCATTAGATTTGACAGTTTTTAGTCAAATGGACCAAAATCTTACAAGGTAACAATAGCTGTAATCAAAGGTAATTGCATTCCTTACAAGATGGCTCTTTACATTCTCACATTACATACTGCAATCACGCTTCACCTCTCCATATAAAACATTGACAATCCCTTAAACAAGCATTTTAGCAGTATTTGCTTTTCCAAGCTACTTTTAATGATACAATTATTTTCCACAAAGATGCTCAAACTGAACACCTACATTTACTCACTGAGTTATAATTCCACCCTCTTATCACTTTCCTTTTTTCTCCTCTCCTCCTGATCACATTTTTCTACCCGCTTGGTTTGCAGGTTTGAGCATGAGATGCTAAAGCTTGGGTTTATACAATATTACAACCCTAATTACAGTGTTTTCATCATCATGAAGAATCTTCATATAAACTTCACTGGAACACAAAAATAAATGTTTCAACTAATGAAAACCTCCACCGGGGTGGATTACAGAAAGCATTACAACTCGAACGTGATGCTACAGTGAGTACTCTGCAAGCTTATCTGTATGCACATGGCATGTGAATTTGTATCGTGCACAAATATGTTATGTGTGTATGAGTGTGTGTGAGGATGAGGAAGCACTCAGGCATGAAAGTCTGGGAGGGGAAGAAAATGCATATTCATTAGGCCTTACAGACAAAACGGTGGCACAAACTCTGCAGCGAGTGCAGGTTAAATAGCTGCACTGGCACTCAATATGTTACAGCAGAACAAATACTAGTGAACTTCGCCCCCCCTGAAAATGCATCAGGGGAAGAAAGAAAGGAAGGAGTTATTCCTGTGTACATTTGCATTTGGTTGGGGGCTGGTGCTCAGTCAGGTCTCCCAGTTTTCACCTCCATCTGAACACTTAATTACTATAGCAGACTGATCTCCCACTTATTAAAAATCAGTTAAATGGGGAGTCTGAGTAGTAGCAGGGCACGATTTAGAGAGTCTGGAGCAAAGCCATGCCTTTTCTGTTGCACTCTGTGTCAAGTATGAAGGACAGTGTGCAATTATGCTTCCATACACGTAAGTGGACATGCTTTGACCTCAGATGCTGTTTTATGTTTTGCATGACAGTTGCTTCATTACACATCTCTCGTTCAGTAACTATGTAGTAAACCCTCTTAAACACAATCCAGCTCATACATTAACCTGCTTGTTGACCTCTGTTTCATACTCACAGATTGTGCTCATAAAGTCCATTGTGTTCCTTATTAAATCCAGTTTCTGCTTTCAACCACTAGATGGCATTCCTGCATAGCGAGCAGAAATCTGACACAAAAGCCAGCACTGGTAAACAAACAGTTTGTATAGTTGGCACTTGAAAAAACAGCTAGCTATGTTACATCACCCATTAGCATTATTCAATGTATCTCTTAGGTGAACGACAAAAGCCGTCTCTGGGGCCCCTCACGCTGCACATTATTAATTATAGCACAGATTTGAATTTGTGTCACACGGAGAGGAAAACCCTGAAGAGTTTTCTGAACATTCACCCATTTTAGAGCACACAGTTGCACATTTGGCCATATGTTCAAAGCCTTTTCGAAGTCAAGTGCACATTTGCAGTCTGAGACTCCCAGGGCTCATCTGGTGAAAACAAATGAAACTGGTGACAGATTGATTTTCTGAAGCAGACAATCAGAGCTGTGAATTCCTAGGGAATGTTGAGTTTTAAATGAGAATTGGCCAAGATTTTAGAAAGACTGAAGACATATGTCCCCCCCCCCTCCCATAGTGTATTGCCTTAGACAATAAATCATTTTTTAATACAGTAGATCTTTTGGGGGGATAGTGGGGGGATGTGAGGAGAATGATAACAGGTAAGAAAAGTTCCCAGTGGTGCCCCGAAAGTAATTCAGAAGATTTTATGTCCCTAAATTGCTTTAACAGCAGTTTAAGCTGCAGCTGTATGATATCAACTGGATGATTAACATCCTCTAAGAAGTGTTTTATAAAATATACTCTATATGCACAGCACATCACATTATTATTGAAGTGAGGGGGAAATTAGTTTGTAGTGAGGAGATTGCAAAACATCCATCCATGTTCTATACCTGACCAATTCAGGGTCATGAGGGGCCTGGAAGGGTTCACCCTGGATGGATCACCTGTCCATCACTGAGCCAACGCAGAGACAAACCAGATAAACACATAGCAGGTCGATTCATGATCACCAATTAACCTTCTACAGTATGTATAACATGTGTAAATATAAACACACAAACCATTTTATTAAGTGACTTTTTGATAAATCCTATAGTTAGGGGTGGTTAGCCATCCCTTACCTATGCTGCCATAGGCTTAGACTGCTGAGGGACATCCCATGATACACTGGGCTCTTATCTCTCATGTATAAACATATGACAGTATTGGCATCATTAACGCATTTCTCCTCTCTCAGCAGTTCTCGCTGGATAAAAGCTGTGATGTCTGTTGATCTGTCTTTCTGTCCTCTCCAACCCAACCGGTCGAGGCCAATGGCCGCCCTCCCTGAGCCGGGTTCTGCTGGAAGTTTTTCCTTCCTGTTAAAAAGGAGTTTTTCCTTTCCACCGTCGCTTCTAGCATGCTCACGATTGGATCGAAGACAAGATTTGATGTAGTCTGTTGGTTTCTTTGAGATTGTTGTGAATTGGCACTATACAAATAAAGCTGAATAGAATAGAATTGAATGACCTTGCTAGGGTTAAACTGCCCTTTGCCTTCAGAACTGACTTCATTCTTGGTGTCATAGATTCAACAAGGTGATGGAAAC
>JAOXYM010000017.1:5493612-5511279 GCA_028567055.1 Leptatherina wallacei | reverse complement strand
AACTCATTGTCATGTTGGAGATGATCTGAGCTTTGTGACATGGTGCATTATCCTGCTGGAAGTAGCCATCAGAGGATTCTACACTGCTTATAAATGGATGGACATGGTCAGCTACAATACTCAGGTAGGCTGTGCTGGTTAAACAATGACACAATGGTAATAAGGGGCCCAAAGTATGCCAAGAAAATATCGCACATATAATTGCACCACCACGAGCAGCCTTAACAATTGATACAAGGCAGGATGGATCCATGCTTTCATTTTATTTCGGCCAAATTCTGAGCCTAGCATCTGAATATAGAGCTGAAATGGAGACTCGTCAGACCAGGTAACGTTTTTCCATCTTCTATTGTTTGTGTGATTTGTAGCCTCAGTTTCTTGTTTTTAACTGAGGGGGGTGGCACTTCTGCTGCTGTAACCCATCTGCTTCAAAGTTGTGTGTGTTCAGAGATGCTACTCTGCATACCTTGGAACCCGTGCTTATTTGACTTCCTGTTGCCTTCATATCATCTCCAACCAGTCTGCCCATTCTCCTCTGACATCAAAAAGAAATATTCCCCGCATGATATTTTCTCCGTTTCAGACCATTCTCTGTAAACCCCAGAGATGGCTGTGTGTAATATTAATGGATTAAATTTATATAGCGCTTTTCTGAACACTCAAAGACGCTTTACATTGAATACAATTATTCATTCATACTTGGTGATGGTAAGCTATGACAGAAACGTGGCTGCCAATGTGCGCGAACGGCCTCTCTGACCACCACTGAACATTCATACGCATTCATACACAAGTGTTCCCAGTATTCCCAGTAGATCAGCAGTTTCTGAAATACTCTGACCAACAACCATGACACGTTCAAAGTCCCTTAAATCCCCTTTCTTCCTCATTCTGATGTTTAGATTGAACATCAGCAAGACATCTTGACAATTTCTACATGACTAAATGCATTGAGTTGCTGCCATGTGATTGGCTGATTAGTGATTAGTGTTAACATCCAATGGACAGGTGGACCTGATTATGTGGTTGGTGAGTGTTTTTTGTTGTTGTTGTTGTATATTGTTGTAGTCTTTTTGCCCTTTCATATCCTTAAATTTCAACCTTTCCCAAATTTCTCTGGAATTTGTTGTTCGTAAAATATTTATTTTCAGTTTCATAACTGTTGCAAATTCAACAACAACCATTTGGTTGCACATAATCCTATATCGTTTGGTGGTCTCCAGTATAAATTTAAAACCAGTTCGGTGAAAACTGAGTAATTAGTAACATTTAGAAACAATCACAAAAATCTTCCCCTAGCGGGTCAAACCTAAAAAGCAATTTCTCTAAAAGTTAAACTTCAGTCCAGAGGAATAGCCATCATTTCCAGGATACAGCGGAGGAGGTTATCAGCAGCTGTGTGGGATTTAACACCCCAACGTCTGCATTTATTCTTCCCTCTCCATCCTCTCCATTATACTTCCTTCTTTCCTGGTCCTTGGCGAACCACGCCGTCCCCAGCTGTCCTGTTCTCTCTCTCCTCTGAAGGAAGGCAGACAAGTGGGGAGGAAAGCAGGGAGCCGGCTGGCTTCAGCTCCCTGCCTGGCTGGCTGTTCAAGCCTTGATGTCATAGTGACAGGCTCTTAGGCCCTCATAATCCACTGGATTGTTGCATTAAAACCATCACATGATTCTTTGCTTCCTAGCAGTTGTACTGCGTTGCATCACCGTTAGAGGAAGCTATAAATAACAGAGAGGCTGGGGGAGGGAGGGGAGAAACTGGGGAGCACTGTCAAACACAAAACAACACAGATTGGCAGCTATTGGCTCCCTCCGAGGCCAGAATGGGGCTTTGAGTTAGAGCGCAGTAATAATCACACTTACTTGACTAAGTCTTTGGCACACATCACAATTCTTACAAGGATTTGATTCAAAAAGAACAGCGCAGCGGGGGCCAATCGTTGCGACGAGAAAACAAGTTAGAGGGAATTTTCAGACGTGTCACTCACCCACACGTCAAGGTCTTCCTTTCCCAAACGAAAATCTGCCTGGGATTGTCACGTCGGTGAATTAAGGTGCGGATATGTTGACAGTAAGCCGCTGGGAAGCAGCAGAATGGAGCTGGTAAAATAGGATGGGAGGGTTTTGTTCATGGCTTTTGTGTGCTCAGAGGTGGGATGCAAGTCTTTCAATGTTTTTCTGGGAAGAAGCTGAGAGACAGCAACTGGTAAGGGGGCAACCTCTGTATGACCACAAGGAGGAAAGTACCTAATAAAAGTAGATTACACACTGCCCTTTGGCTGCCGGGCAAACAACCACAGCATAAGTTTGTGTAAAGAAAATAAGTTGCTCCTTCAATGGGAATGAACAAAAATGACAGAGCAACATGTTTCGCAGAAAAATACACCCCTATTAATCGATACATCATGACTATTTCCCTCTTCACACAGCGGAATGGTGGAAGATGTATTGGATTACAAATGGGAAGTCAACAAAGTGTCTCTTACAGTTGAAATGGCATATTTAGACAACAAAATAAGCAGAGCTGTCCACTTTAAACCGCTCCAATACAACCAAAATATTCTGCAGTGTGAAAACACGCCAAGTGTTGAGCATTAATATTTCATGCTGAAGTACGGATACAAATGAAAAGGGATATTACACAGTGTGTAAATCTGGACTCTTTTGCAAAACATACTGTTGGAGTAAGGAACCTTTTTCTTTTAGTTAACTTGAACTGATGAGTTGTCTCTGTTTGTCTTCCCACTGCTACATTTTTACTCACGCCCGGCAGCCTTTTTCCTATAACCTCACAGTTTTCTTGTAGCATCTATTTGAGAGTGCAGAGCAGCATTTAGCCACCCACCCACCTGTGGAAATGAGATAGAAGAAATGAAAAATCAAATAATCTCCACCGACAGAGAGCTAACAGATGATGGTTTTGAGGACAAACATATGAGACAGGATGTTTCATTAATAACATGTTGAGTAAAACTCTACAAAGCAGTCAGTCTGCCTGTGTTAAGTCTATATTTTCCTATTTAATTCTGCATGTTGAGTTTGGGGGAGAATTAAATAAACTTGACAGGTATATTGTATAATAGTGTGACACTGAGCCAGCACACAACATTAGGATCCTGAAAGTAAAGCAGCTGAAAAGAATTTGGCGATTTCATGATGAAGAACTGTATTGGGAATGATAGTAACACAGGCTGAAATACATTATAAACAGGTTCAGGTAATACACTGAGCTTTTCAGGTCACAGGTATAACATGGAGGGTTAAGGGGTAACTATTGTAAGAAATAATGAAAATGTTAAAAAAGTCTGATGTGGTCATATAACCTCCAGATACCAAATTGATTGCTTCTGTTTGAAGTAAACCCAGTCCCAAAGTCCCCACCCAAAAACCAACAGGATCACAAGGATGTTTTGCTAAATGGACTGTACTTGTATAGCACTTTTCTAGTCATGTGACCATTCAAAGCACTTTGACACAGCATATTCATTCACACAACACCTATATTTATACATACTTTGTGTTTCTCTAAGCATTCATACACCCGATAGGCACATCAGGAGGCAATATGGGGTTCAGTGTCTTGCCCAAAGACACTTTGACACATAGTCAGGGGAATTGAACTGCCGACCTTCTGTTTAGTAGACAATAGCTCTATCTACCTGAGCTACAGCCACCCTAACACCCTGCTACCAGACATTCCACTAAATCTTTCGGCCATGTCTGTTTGTACATGAGTATTTTGACAGACTATATTTCTATACGTATGTGGCATTTGTTGACATGGAAACAGTTTTGGAACAGTAAGAATAAAATGTCAAAGTTAGCTATTTATGTATGCAACCAGTGTTTTGGTTCCCAGCATTGTGTGTGACTTGCATCACAGTGTGTACTGTTAACTCCTTTGTTAAAGGTAGTGTAGGAGATCCTGGAAAAACTGTTCAAGCAAGCTACATTTCCAAAAATACACAATTCAAAAGTCCAAACCCCTCTCTTCATACTCCTTATAACTTCTCTTGCATTTTCACACACAGTTGTAAATGGTAAGAAATAGATGAAGCTAGTTAGTTGGATGCAATCTACAATCTTACCACTAGATGTCACCCAATTTTACACATTACTCCTTTAAGCCTGTAATCAGTCCATGTGTAGTTTTTATAATGACTCATCACTTTATTTATTATGAATCAGAACTAGTAAAATTTTGTCATGTGAATACTTATTTTCATGAGTACTGTTTTTGAATCATCAAATTCCCTTGAATTTGGACTTAAGTAGGCCTATGCCTTCTGACATCACTGTGACATCATGGTGTATTATTTTTTCTCTTCATTTATAAAACTCCCCCACATTCATACATGATGGCGTACAGCTGTTTTCTTCGGTTCAGTCCTACTCCCTGAGATGAGTAAATGAATATGCATATTTTAAATTAGTATGTATGTATTTTCCACTGCAGAGATAAACATTCAGTCACACACACATGCCAAAATTACTTGGACACACACACACACATTAGAATCGTAGCTTCCTAGAAACCAAATGATATCTAATAAGAAGTTTGCCCACCTCTCTCTGTCTTCTCTTCCTCTTTGATCTCTCCACCTTCCTCCCTCTTAGTCTTTCATCCCTTAAGCCGCAAACTATCCATGCTGCCCCCCCTCCCTCCCGCCCGCATACACACACAGATACAAACACACAACCACACCGCCACCCGGCCTGTTCTTTCTGCTGCTAAGCATCGCTCTCCTACCCGGAGAGTCTCGAGCATATTATTAAGTCAAGGACAGGATTAGCATGACGATCACAGCCTTCTATCACAAGTCCTGTCTGCCAAGACTGGAGCTGGAGGAGCAGGCTCGGTTACTGGGGAAAGAGAGAACCACTTTATATATGGGGAGTGAAATGAGAGCAAAGGAGCCAAAGGCATATGGAGCCAAGATAAAATGGTGCGTGTAAGAAATCCGGGATGAAAACAACAGTCTTACTCCTGATCAGATGCGTAGCACCCACTCTTTGGTAAAACTCCAAGAGCATTTTGGAGGTGCACGCTTTCACTCCCACCCCCCCCTCCACCAATGTCGTCTCTGGCTCCTTTTCCCATTTATAAAGTTATCACAACAGGATATTAAAACATAGTTAATTGCATCATAAACACACATCTGTGTTACTAAAAATCGGATTCATTTTTAATCAAACAGATGCTTTCTTCCATTGCCAAACCACTGTGGTCTCCCCATGCTTTGGTCTTCGGTCTTACAACCACATGGTGGAGCGTCTTTTTTCTTTATGAACTGGTGATCGGAAAGCATCAGTGCTTTTTTTAAATACATTTTTCTGTTTAGATTTCTTTGGAAAGATACTGATTTACGGTGTCTCTGACTCACCTGCAGTCCTCTTGTTCGGCTTGGGTCTCCACAGCAGACCAGGACGAAGAGATGGAGACTGATATTAAACTTGGCTTTCAGTCAAATAAATAATCTGATGATGGTGAGGCAGAGGAGTGCACAGTGTGGCCTTGAAGAGGAAAAAAAAAGAAAAAAGAAATCCAGCTGCATATTAAATGTACTCAGGCGTTTCACGGCTTGTCAAATCTGGGTGTGATTCCTGATGCACGGAAGACACACCGTCTCATTTCCTGTGACGTGTGCACATGTGAACGCCCGTGCATATTTGTGGACAAGGTGTGGGCGTGCACAACGCACACACGCACTGCAGTGGCAGCAGCAGCAGTCAAGCTCGCTATCATTTCATTCCTTCCCCTGTGGTTACTCCGTAACACATCTCAATTTTCATCATGCTGTCAAAACATATAAACACAATATAGTGAGAATGGAGACTAAGAACAGGCTTTTTTGTTATCGCTGGCATCCATTGTCATATACATTAAACACATGCACATACACAGACACGCAAAGCCAAAGATGCTCTCACCCGTTGCATGGTGAAAAAATACATTTATTGGAATCTGTGTCAATGTAGAAAAAAGTGAAAACTGGCTTTAGGTTTTGTCACAGTACCACAGGTGAATATTCCAGCAGCTGTCTGGTGAGCTGAAACTAAGCCAGCAAGCTTGTTTAGGGCAGTACATCTGCTACTGATGACAACAGAGAAGGCGGCCTACGGCTGCCCATGATAACAAACACATCATCTCACAGACACTGAAAAAGCTCAGGCTGCTCCTAAGACATCACCAGCAAATACACATGTTGTACAGCAAAGTTAACCTAGACCAACGTTCTCTCGGCTGAATGCGGCTTTTGCAGGAGGCTTGTTATTTTTTGTGATACTATTCCAAATGTTTTTCCAGTAACTAGAAAGCCAGGTTTCCATCTGAATAAGAATCATTGCTCCAATTATACTGTATACTGTTATGGGGAAATAAAACAACACCTTCTTTCAGCTCTTTAGTAATACTTTTCAGGACAATAATAGAAAATCCTCTGGTCCTTATCAGGTCTGAGGAGAAGGTTAAAAAAGTCCAAGCTGAACAACACATGATATATTACATCTGATTATTGTTTATTTGAACAAAAACTGAGCCAAGATGCAGAAGCAGTGCGTGAAAAACTAAGTACATCCTTAATGCTTCTGTAGGAATTAAGAGGGTAAGCAGCGGCCGGGTGCTGCTCATCAAATAGGATTGATTAAATGATGTTCAACAACTGTGAGAATTTGTATGAAAACTGAAGTTTTGGCAGGTTGATGCTCTGAAGGACTCAGGTGGCGCAACACAATGCAAAGGAGGAAAGAAATCAGAAACTGCTGGTACTAATCAGTCTGGAGAGAGTTAAAAGGTCATTTCCACACAATTTGAAGTCCATCAGAAAAAAATATTTGCAAGTGGAAAAGGGGGAGTGCTGGCCTTGTGGTTAGAGAGGTGGACTTGGGGCTGGAAGGTCAAGGTTTAAGTCCCCAGATTGGCAATGAAGGTGAACCACAGTAGGCCTCTGAGCAAGGCCCCTCATCCACCTGGGTGCCATTGCCCACTGCTCTGAACCAAGAGATGGGTGCAATGCAAAGGTTGATTCCCAATTAGGATTAAACAAATATGTATTATTAAATCATAACAGTACAATTTGAAAAAAGACTGAACAATCATGGCTTGCTTGGAAGGGTTGCAAGCCCTGAAAAGAACATGGCAGCACAGCTTAGGCTTGCAAAGTCACAAGCTGAGGTTTGGCCATAATGCACAGCGGTATGTTTGGTGGCAAATGTGAGGCCGCCGGTCTGACCGACATGTTCTTAATGAACTGAAACATAAGACCGGGCCAAAAATCTTCCTTTCTGTTTATCATACAGAACATAATTACTTCCAATTATTGCTTCTCAAGGTGTTTCAGTCAGTTATTCACACATTGCTTCTACATTTTGTTCTGGTTTTTTATCATTAAATACAAACATGTTGTAATATGTCATGTGTTGTTCATGTGAGGTTGTAATTACCTCATTTTTAAACCTAATAAGGATCCTATGATTTTATTTTTAATGGCATGATACATAAAAACCTCTGAATTGAAAGGCGTTGTTCTTTCTTTTTTACACGATTGGACGCGACAAACTCCTTTCTGACAGGTCGAATGTTACATGTGATGCATGTCTCTGTCTTATACGACTGGATAAGTCTCCCAACACATGGTGAGTCTGCATACTTTATGAAGTCAAAAGAAAAAAATGGCCATCTGAAAACAAAGAGGACATTTCTAAACTCAGATACTGAGCATTAACATTGAGAGGTCAGTTTTTTTTCCCCCATACAACTTTCTTTACATATAGACTTATTTTATTCTTAAATATCTTAAATCTCATATAAAATAATTAATCAGAAACCAATTCTATATACAAAGACAAGAGTGCACAAGATGGAGTTAAGGACTGGTGTGCATGCTGATGTGGCTTGGCTAGAGCAGAGTTTGCAGTGTGATTACATGTGCTGCTTGAGAACTTTTTTTTTTTTTTTTCTCCAAGTGTTGGCTTTTCTGCTAAAAATGTATGACTGGTTTTGTCTGAAGCGTCACACTCAGTATCATCATTCATATAAGAGACAAGTGCTTCTAAATCAATACCGAGACTTCTTTTCCTTCTCTTCTGAGCGGCTATCCTTCAGAGACTATGTGGCCTTCTCGGTAACAGACGAACGATCCATACGTCAGCCTTGGTCTCTCCTGACACAAGTTAATTTACTTAAACAAGACGGTGCCTTTTTCTGGGATGGATAAAGAGACAATCTAAGATTAAAGTCCCGTTAAGTGCAGGTTACTGGTGGGAAGTGTTACAAATATTTGCCGGGATGTAAGATTAATCCATGAGTGTGAAATAAATTTGGGGGATTGGATCGAGGATATCCTTTTGTTCAAAGTGAAAAAAAAAAATAGAGCCGAATACAGCCGTGCACGCTTCGGAGCTGTTATGTGACAAATCAGAAATGATTTAAAAGATAAAGGGATTGCATTTGCTCTGGTTTGCATGTGTTATCGGACTTTGGCCAGTGCCGGGAGAGAGGTTGAAATGTTTCATACGGTTTATATGGAGGAGAGGAAACAGTGGACATCGCTGAACTCAACCTGGCTCCATGTGCCATAAACGCTCTGGATCCACACAACTCATAGACAATAACTCCATTTCCACACTGGCCCGGCTGCTTCTGTCGATGTGCCATCGTTCGATTCTCTTCAGGAAAAGGAAACAACAGTGAAGACATCATATCGACATCACAATCAAAAGCAACCTAATTTCACGTCTCTTTTTCTGCAGCACCGACATCCACACACCTCCGGCGAGCAACAGTATCTTTGTATAATATTTAGAAAATCTCTAGTAGATGTTCACAGCTGCTTGACGGAATGGCAAAAAATACCTATATGAAGTCTAAAATTTGCTGGTTTAGTCGTCTAAAACATGGATGCTGAGAGTCCTTCCGAGTACTGGAGGTTCCCTGTCAACGTAGACGAGTGGTAGTTTTAGATTCAGAGTGTAAAAAAAACATCTTGCGGTTTCTTGCCTTTGAGCACTAACACACATATTCATACATACAACCATTCAATTTCTTGTGTATATATATATATATATAGAGAGAGATAGGTCTGTAGTAATATGGAACAGTGGAAATACCTTCAGTTACATCTGATGGTGATGATGCGACACACGTTTCACAAACTGTTTGTGATGGGAAAGATTCTGTTCTGTCTTGCATGATATCAGATTTCTGTACATTAAAACCGCACACATAAAAACATGTGGACATTAAAATAAAACTTTCCCACGCTGATTGTGATGTTCAAAATGTTTGTCAATTATCTTCCTTTTTTTCTTTTCTTTTTCTTTTATTTATCTAGAAAGGGAGGCGATGATTCGTTTTGGCAGGACGAGGCGGGACCGCCTCCATCCTCTGTGTTTTTCTTCACACACTACACAGTAGTTTCATTCTTCCAGGGTCCGGTGCGTATATTCCCAGTGCTGTCTGAGGTGTACAGGAGTCCTTCATGCAGGCCCCCTTTTAGAATCCCGTTCTGATTGGGCGGGTTTTGGGGGTAGGATTGTCTGCGCGGCGCGTGCATCTCCAGATGGTGATGTGTTGCCACGGGGTCCTCCTCGGCTACTTTGCCGCAGCCGCACAGGAACACGCCTGTGTCTCCTGCCTCTGCCGGGCACAGCGAGGGGAAAAGGTCTGCCTTGGCGCAGCAGATGTGCCGGTGGCAGGGGTTATGGCATACCCGAGACTCGTGTGTGGTGGCTGCAGCAGCGTGGCATGTGTGGTGCCCGTCGTGGTGGCCCTCGTGGGCCAGATGCGGACAGATGTGGGCGTGACGCTCGTGTGTGCTGTGCGGGCTGTCAGTGTGTGAGCTGTGTATGCTGCCTCCGTCCACGCTGGAGGGGATGTGATAGGCGTACTCCCTCTCCCCCCCTGCTCCGCAAGCAGCAGCCCCCGCTCTGCGGCTGAAGTGGCGGCTTTTAGTCCTGGTGCTGCTCTTTAGGCAGGGGTGCAACTGGATCCCCGGGCGGTAACCCTCGGCGTCGGCGTGCAGCAGCACGTGGGTCGCCGCCGGCTCCTCCTCCATCAGCTGCTGGCTATGCAGGGCGACGCAACACGGCGTCACCGGCGCCAGGCATGTCACGTGGTTTTGCGAGGATGGAAGAGCGGCGTGTTTACAGTGACTCAAACTGCTGTGGCTGCAGCTCATCAGCGCCTTACCCTGACACGGGGAGTCGTGGTGGCAGTGGGCGTGACTGTGACCGTGCCCGGGCGTATCTCCGTTCACGTTGACTTTGGGCCGGGCTTGAGCCGCCCCGTGCGCACCGGAACAGGCGTTGGCTCGTCGTCCGGGGCAACAGGAACACCAGCAATGCCAGACGTCGTCTCGCTTAGCACAGTGATGGATGAGGATGAAGAGGCCGAGGGTGACGGAAAAGGCACCGTAAAGGCAGCTGAAGATCATGTCCAGGAAGTGGCCCTGCGACACGGCCAGCGCCCCGAAAGTCCAGGTGGCCAGGAACAGGAAGAGGGTGAAGGCCGCAGTGCGCAGCTGAGCTTTGAAGGAGTGCTCGTTGGCCAGCAGTGCAGGGTTGATGGGGATGCCGGGGCAGCCGGCGGGGCAGTGGCTCCCACTGGGCGCGGCTGCCAGGGCTCCGGGTTCGGCTCCCTGGTGGCAGTGGGTCGGGACGTCGCCTCCGGCTAGCCTCTGCTGCTCCTCCGTCAGCTGCTTCAGCTCGTACTTCTTTTCAGGGTGATGCCGCAGCTGGATGAAGGTGCAGATGAAGTAGATGCATGTCACCAGGACGATGAAAGCCACGGGGCCAAAAAAGGCTCCCAAGCTGGGCTCCCACGCCATCCAGCAGCTGCAATACACACAAATACACACATGGAAGTCAAAACATTGATTTGTCTTGATGTTGAATAATAAAACATTAGCTACAGAAGCCAAGAGCGGCCATGCTTAGACATTTTTTTAACATCATTATCTCGAGGTAACGAGTCTCCTGTTACCATCATTTCTAAAACTATGATGAAACGAAGATGTCTGTCTTTTGAGAGTTCAGGAAAGCCAGGAAGCAAACAGAAAAACACATGCATGCTTTAATTTCATGTTGCTGATTCAGACCGATTTGGACAAATGAAGAATTGAAGTAGGTTTGAACCACTTCAGGCTCACCTTGATCATCTCATGATGGAGAAAATAAAGCTTGTTATTGAGTGATAAACAGTCAAAGAAAGTTGTTACCTTGAGAAATCAAAAGGCCAATTTCTCAAGATGAAGAGAAAAATAAATTATTACATGAAAATGAGTTTTGTGAACCTGAGAAAACAGAATAATTAACTAGTGATTTTGAGGTTATGGCATTATCAATAAATGAGTGCAATCATGGCTGCTTTTGGCTTCATTATTGAGTTGTTTTCAGAAAGACCTTTACAAACATCATGGAGGAGGAAAGACATGCACCAACATGTGTTGGCTATCTATTAATGGTGTAAATCACAAGATTGATTTTAGATTGATTCAATGAATACTGAGTCAACGTTTGCCACAATGCAACTTATATTTAATTCAATTCAGGTGTAAAGGGTCAGTATAAAAGAATATTACAGGCCCATTTAACACATTTAACACATTCACTTTATTGTTGTGATTGGATTTGAATGGAAGCGAATGTTCCTTTTTATTCCTGAGCTCAATCATTTAACATGTTCGGTTTGCCGAGATTAAGACGGGATATAGTGCAAATCTTACTCTTATTTAGGGTCTAAAATCAAATATTTGTAGAACTTTGTCATAATAACCAAGGTTGCTTGGTCTGATTGGATCATAGTTACACACCACACCTTTAGAGAGACATCTTCCTCTTCATTCTGGGTGTTAGAACATAACAATCTTGTTGTACAAAATGATCTGTGATCACTGCCCCTGCTGTTATTTGGTTCTCATAAGTTTATAATCATAGCTTCTTTGCACCGTTTATAATTCTTTTACTTTTTATTAAATTGTACACTGCACATACATTTGAGTTGTGACTATAAGTGCGTACAAATGTCTGTTTTAGCCTCTGGCAGGTCGTCTTTGGAAATAAGAGGAAGGTTAAAAAAAAAGGTTAAAAATGAAGGTTAAAAAAAAAAGAGTAAACAATTCAACATATCTTTTCTTAACCCTTTAACAGCCTTAATCTATTATTTGGTAAAGCACATTCTGCACTGTAATGAATTTCATTAAAACTGTGGAAATGAACCTCTACCACGAAGTTTGGGGTGATGCTAAAAGTAAGTGTTTGTTATCCCATTATTAAGTTTTGACTATTTCACCCCTGTTACTATATTATCAATTGTCATCTCAACCATTTAAAAAAAAAAAAACATTTTCAGCATTATTGTCCAAAGGAAAAGAAAAAATACAATGAAACATCTCCTCTTGCTTTTCATTAAAGAGTTAAGCATGTTTGACAAATTATTACCGTATCAATATCTTATCAATGCTGCCAGTGATTCATTGATTACATCATTTGCGTTTTAATGTAGATAAACACACTGTTAAACTTTAACTAACTATCCATCCATAAAGCCTTATTTGTGGGAGCAATTAAAGAGGAAAACACAGCGGAGAGAAAACTGTCCGATCCATCAAACCAGGGTGTAATTTCACCTTCAGAGCAGAAGCACATGCAGAACTTACTATGGTGCTTGCTCCCCGCTGCCGTAGTTGTCCATATTGATGGCCGCTGTGACCCCACAGATGATGAGGGGCACTCCACCACTAACTAAATAAAACCTGTGGTTACAAAGGGAGAAACAGACAGAATCAGACGGCATGAGTTTAGTTTGAAGGTTCGTTCGGTGTTATGACAAATGTACACATCTTATTTTTTATTCATTTCAATAACACATGGTCACAGATGAGGCTGAGAGATATAATTTGCTACACAGGAGATAGATCATCTCATCTCAGAAAAAAAACGACCTAAAATCAAATACAAAAAAAACCTCAGACACTGCTGTGAGTTTGTCGATCGCATCGATGTGTTTATGATCGCACTCTTTGGGTGCCATCGCACCAACAGTTTGTTTTCTTTGCTCCAAACCACGGTGTAAATTTCACCATATAAACAAATCTGCTTCCCGTCTCATGATGAACAGGCCAGCATTCGTTTCTGCAGTTCGCTGCATCTGCTGCTCGTAGCAGCTCAGGAGGAAACCCGGACTTTTTCATTTTCTCATAACAAACAGACTTTCAGGCAAAGCATACCGGAGTTGGGCTGCATTCAAACTACACACGGGGATGTGTTGGTGGAGTGTGGTGACTCTAGCGGCCTATCCCGCTGGGCATCAGAAAGCCCTGTTGTGTTTTCATCATCCAGATGGAGAGAACAGGTGGATACACATCCTGAACTACATCATCATGTCCTGGTTGACGAGGTGTTTAGATGGTTCGTAGACTCTGTTAATCTGCACATGGCAATCAGCATCTTACTGCCTCTACTTATTTTATTCAAGTGTTTAAGAAGTATTTTGCTTCGTGGTGAAGTCCATTAGAATTAAAGGATAAAGGTGGAACAGATTAATTGTTTCAGGCAGTTCAGAAGGAGTGGAATTTGTTTCATGTGAACAAAAAGCCACATAAACATTCTGCAGGCGAAAGGGGGAAAAAAAACCACACTCTATATATGACATTTTTTGTCAACTGAATGCAATCCAAGGTGCTTTATAAGAAATTAGTGATGAGAACAGCATAAGAACAGAACAGATAGTGGAATGCTGAAAAAAATGTTCATAATAACTATAAAAATGGAAAAAAAATAGGGAGTTGGAATTTAACAAAGCAGTCACATAAATATTCACAAAAAGCCAGGCAGGCAGGGAAAAAAAAGATGTGTTTAATTTTAGACACGAGCATGTTGAATGAATGAATGAAACACAAACAAAACCCTGTAGAAAAACAAACAAAAGCTGTATATACTATATCTGTATATAAATATCTGTATATGCTATATCCATAAAAATATTAAAAACATACATACACTACCGAAATATCCATATCAATAAATACTGTAGTCAGCTGTTTTCTAAATCTGGTTATTTACTACAGAACCAGCTGATTTGTAGGTCATGGTAAATGGATTAAGAGTCCAAAATAGATAAATAATCATTCTGTAAACTATGTATGACATTTATGTTGCTTATGATTCTGTCTTTGCTTCTTTCAGATGACAGCAGAACTTGTAAGTATCTAATGAATTCAGAAAAACAGAAGAATTTGCAAAAAGGCTGAAAGTGGCAATAGTTTGTGTTCTGCTCTGTGAAATAGCTAAAAGCCAAGAGCCAACCAGATCTACAGACCAAGAACATTTCTAAAAGCTAATCTGGTGCAAGACCTATAAATGTCTTAAACTGGTAATAAAAAGAAATACAAAACAAACAGGCAAGCAGTGTAAAGACTTTAAGATGGGGATAATGTCTGCTCTCCTCTTGGTTTTTGTCAGTACTCCAGCTGTCCTGTTTTAAATTAGCTTTAGCCGATTAATTGTGTTCTTTGCTCGACCAGAGAGGAGAGCAGCCTGCTTTTAATAAAAGCATTAGTCTCTGTGTTACTCAGAGGGGGAAATGGCCTTGGTGTGAGGATATCTTTTAAATAATAAAAAGCTGCTTTTGACCCTACATATAAGAGCATAATATGACTTACTAGGATACCTTTCTGTCTTCATGTGAACAATAACACTTGCATCACAGGAAGTGAGGTTTTCTAAAAATCTCCTCCCCTGGAGCTCCCTCTGCACTGTCCTCGTCCTCGCTCTCTTCGCTGTCATCCACTTTCCTACATAACACTATGCTATTTCCTCTTTCGCCCTGTTCAATCTCAACCTCTGTCAGAATACCGTAACCTTTCGACCACTCCATCTTCCTCCATCGTCACCCTCTGTTTCCTCTCCTCTATGTCCCTTTAACAATCTTCCCTCCGTCACACTGCAGCCGTCCCAAAAAATTCAATTACAATCAAGATGTTTGTCTGAGCTGGTCAGTGAGAAGAAGAGGGGCGGGGGTGGCGGTAATACTGGGCTGTCACTGTCTCAGAGTGGAATGGTTCCCCCAGGGGACCCTTCTCCAGCAGAAAGCCATTTACACACCCGTCAGCTAGATAAGCATAAATGAGAAGAACTAGTGGATGTTAAGGTGCCAAGTGCTTTATTACCCTTATTCCCACATATCCCCACTCAGAATGAACGCTTGAATTTCCCAAAGACCTGTTCCCATGAAAAGCACATGCAGAATCTCTGTCTAGTATATGTGAACTATTTCAGTCCACCAGCCACTCTGGTTTTTATTCAAAAAGAGGCTCCATCACTTTAAAAGTCTTGCCAGTGCACTCCCTCTGGCATAAACACACACCGTTTCTCCCACCTTAACACACACATATTAATTTGTTGGCCATTGCAGTGAAGAAGGCCTTCATCCAAATGGCAGTGAATGCAGAGTTGTGCCTTTGAGTGAGTTTCGAAGCTGCAATCATCTGATATAAATAGAAGCTGAAGTGGCTTTTAGACAGCAGCTACACACTGAAAACCCCTCCCACCCTTGTTCTTCTGCTCATGCACCGTCCTCTGCTTTGGGATGAGGCACTGTCCTCTCTCTGGACCTGATCCAGGATATACATAGGACAGCTAGGGACAAGTGATGGTCATACCCAGCCTCAGCACAGAGCAAAGACTTCCTGGGTGAAGCAGGACACAACTGTCTTGTATTCATTCAGCTTAAAGTGCAATCCTAAAGGACTGAATACCCTCTAAGAGGGACAGAGAGACGGCTTCTAGTGTTGTACCGACACATAACAGGCAATTTAGCAAAGATCCAACTATAAATTGTGTCTTTAAGCTCTTTGTTACAAGTAGGCTGTTGTAAAGACACATCGTTTGTTCTCATTTCTTAGGTTGCATCAGTGAAAAATGTCAAAGATAACACTGTTTGATGGGAACAAGGTGATTCTCCCAAGAGCTATTAGCTGAAAACTTGGCATATCTCAGCATAGCGTGCAGTGCACTTTAAGAAAGATAGAGTCAACTTGACAAGTACAGTGTTGTCACTCCGACTAGACAACGGTATGGTGCTGGTTCCCAAACCAAACTTTGAACCAGCTGGCACATTCAGACCCCCCAAAAAAAACCCCACACCGCTGCATGACTTATGTTTCAATAGAAAATTAAAGTTGAATGCGAGAGTATTTCTGGCTATCAATGTGTTTCACATGCTTTGTTTCAATAAAGTTGTAAAAAAAGAACGCTTGACAAATCAGTTAGCTTCAGAAGGTGAAGGAAGAATACTGGGATGGCAGAAAATAAAAAAAAGACTTGGGTAAAAGTGGAGCTGGACAACGTGTTCCATGTCCATCTGCAGTGGACAGTCACTGCAGACTCTACACCTGAGGAAGCCAGCCAGGGATCACCTCCCCCACCCAGGTCTTCCACAGACGAAGACGGTAGGTTGACTGCAGACCAGCTGAAATTAAAAGTTCAAATAGGCAAACTGATGTTGATCAATCATTGGAATCGTTCATTCATTTGAGAGTAAACCCGGATGTCATTAGCTACATTACATGGAGCCAAATACACTGATTGCAATTGGTTTGAAAGCTCTTTCCTAATGAAAATGAACCATGTAAACGCCTCATTCCGAATGAAAAATGCCAAACCAAAAGGATTTTCACAGAGTTCGAATATTCCTTTTCCCAAACCGATGGCGGTGTCATGTAAACATTGAATCAGAATGTTGGCAGGTTGCGTTCTGTGTCACAACTGTGTCTGAATGAAAGCTCTAGAGGTGGATAGAAGAAGAAAAGTCAGGCCTAAAAAATGAATAGCATGTACACAGTATGTGAAAGAGATCCTTAAAAAACAGGGAAAAAATCCAGTAAAGACCCGACACAGGATGCATCTGACTCATCTTCATTTTCTCATCAGAAATGGTCTCCATAGAAGGGTGGCTGTCAAGAAGCCCTTCTTAAGGAAACAGAGCAAAAAGGCTGAGGTGTGCCAAATGATGCAATAACTGGACTGAAAATCAGTGGCAACATGTCTGGTGGAGTCATAAATCCTCCGCCGGAGGCCTGAACCTCAACATTATTTAAGTAGTGTGGGATCCTCTGGACACAGATCAAAACCTAAAGACATTGACCTTCAAGATCATTAGGTCATTTTTACTTGTGTTGTGCATTTCCTTTCATGTTCTGCTGTTTTAATATCGAGCTGCATTAGAACTTGTTTACAGTGTTCCTGGTGATATATTGGCCACGTTTACATGAGATTTAATTCCCTTTTAATTCTGAATAAAAGTAAATTCTGCTTTAAAGAGATGAAAAATGACCATGTAAATGCCTAATTACGAATTAAAATAATTACGAATTGAACTTAATTGTGAAGTAAGTGGCTGGTTTATTCCCATTTTAATTCTGAATTAAATAATTCCTCCATTATGTATACCTTAATTCCGCTCCAAGTTAATTCCTGTCATTTTGCGCATGCTCGTTCCCTCGTCCTGTTGCCATGACGCACATATTCCGCGCTGGCCGCCCGAAAAAATCAGAAACTACAAGTACAAGTTAAAAAAAATACAAGTACAAATCAGCATGAGACTCTGGCTTTGTTTTTATTTGGTCTTTATTTTGTTGTTTCCCTGTGTTTTATTTCTTTCTAGCGGTT
>JAOXYM010000017.1:5477565-5493512 GCA_028567055.1 Leptatherina wallacei | reverse complement strand
TCTGATCAGCAGAATTAATAAGTTACAAACTTGGAGATACAAGTCACAAAACAAATGTCCCTGTTCTAGTTCCATACCCCGAAGCAAGCGTTGGACTCGAGTCGAGTCTATTCGCGTGGAAGTGAAGTTGTACGCTCGTGTCCAGTAGCTGCTTCAAAACTAGAATCAAAATTAAGTGAAAATGGTATTATGTGGTTTTTCCAGTTGTAGTAAAAAAGAAAAGAAGCAGGGAGCAGAGTTTGTTTTCAATCTGAAGAAGTATGTCACTTCCGCCCCCCTGTCCAATCAGAACCCTTCCCAACCCCCAGATCTAAAGTGGAATTGAGAAAAAATGTCTTTCATGTAAACTTTAATACGGAATTATTATTTCCATGTAAACCTGAAGGAGAACACTTTAATTATGAATTATTTAATTCAGAATAATTAATTCCGGATAAAAACACATTGTGTAACCGTAGCCATAAAGAGATGACTGCTGGCTCATGATCCATCTACACTGATCTAGAACTGGTTTATAAGCCTGCTGGCCAGGTAAAGCCATTTCCAATCTTTGTGCTGAGCTGAGACAATCAGCTACTGACTGTATCACATCTAATGGACACATTTGAGTGGAATCAATCTTTCCATTTAACACTTGAGCAACGGTGACATGTAACAGCTTATTACAGAGCTCTCACGTTTTCCATTTCATTGGTAATGGGCCATTTAGTTAAATTTTTCAAAAGATATTCTTCACTCTGCTATTTCATTTTTTCCCCTCACTTTCCCCTCGTCTAAAAGTAGCTTATCTACATCATCTAAATCCAGTCCACAGTATAATGTGGTGTCATTTTACCTTTACCTAATTCTACAGTTTAAGGTGTAAAATTGTCTGCCTGTTTGAAGTTATTAATATTGACTTATGGAGGGAGAAGCTGTTGGTGACATTTAACAGATGCTGGTGATTCCGCACAGGAAGGGAAGCTGAAACTCGACGTTGGAGAAAAGATCTGCACCCATCACATCAGATGACAGGCGGTTAATAGCATGAACAGAGGCGTTTAAGGTGTGTGGTCCAACACACTGTGGCAGATTTCTAACAAAGGTCAGCGTGCCGGTCGGCTGGATATGTCACCGAATGCCGTCAGAGAGGAAGGACGGGGGAGAGAGCTGGATGAGGAGGACCAGGACGGCGGTTGGGAGGGGGAAGAAATTGATTTGTCTCCAGCTGCTAAGTCTCATTGCATGAGCCTGTCTGATGGGGAGCATTACAGTCAATCACTGTGGATCAACTCCACTGCTGCGCCACACAATCCCCCCCACCTGCCCCCAGACAAATTATCTCATTCACAAGCAGTGCATGATGGGAGAGCCTCCGGAACGTTCCACATTAAACCCCCCTTCATTCACGCAGGTGTCTGAGGATTTGCTTTGCAAGGAAGCTGTCGATTATAGGTTGAAGGGGGTTCCTTATCAGTTCGAGTCCTTATCCACAGAGACTTTCAGCGTCTCTTCAGAAACATATTTCTGTACAGAATTCAGTTTTAATAATGTCAGACGTGTGATACTGCTCCTTTACGGATTTTTTTCTTACTGATATTAGTGTCTGGTGGTAGAGGACAAGGACATTGTCAGTGCCGGACTAAAGCAGAGCTACACCTTCCTGTATCTGCCCTCTATGGCTAAGCTGCATCCCTGGAGGAAGAGAACAAAACAAAACCACTGACATTGTTGCATCTTGCTGATGCTGTGCGGTAGCTCCAGGTCTTTTGCAGTTCTGATAGACAATAAAATGTGCAACTAGTGGATGCCCCTGTGATTGAAAGCATCTCAGTTTCCATCCAAACAACATACAGTGTGGATCACACAGTTTTTTTTGTTGTTTTTTTCCTAACTTGTCTCGTCCAGCATCATGACAGCAGGAAGATGGTCTGGCTGCTTTGTTGTGCTGAAATTAATTTGCTCTGCCGAGTGGAGATTAATGGAAGCAATAAGGCTCTCCTTAATACTTTATTATTCTTTATTTTGGATATTGCTACATTGCATTTTAATGACGGACTTAACAAGGAGAAACAAGGGAAAGTGGAGTGTGAGGAGAAGAGATACACGGAGAAAGGAGAAGAAAAAGACAGCTACAAAAGGCAACCGCAACAACTGTACACCAAACAGACAAACTAGGGGAAACACCTGGAGAGAAACTTAACGTCTCTGTAAGGGTTCGTGCACACCTAGATGGTGGAGGACTTGGTTTGAATGGCTGGGAAATTGCAGAACATTTTGTACCTTCGTTTGGTTGCCTCGCTTCCTCCAATTATGTCTTCTACCGTTTCTTTGGTGAATCTGCTGGTGTGCGTTCAAAACGCCCGGTTTGTTTACATTCGCTTGCTAGCGTTATAACGCATGCGCAAAGCAGAGTTTTAAGGTCGAAAAGTTACATAATGGGCCTTTAACATGAACAGCAGGAGAAGCAGCGAGCGGTCCAGCATGTTGTGCTACGATGTGTTCGATGTCACCTCCTCTCTTTGGTTCACTGGATGGTTTGTGAACAGGCGGCTGCATGAAAGAAGCTTCTTTCTAAAAGAAGTTAAACCAACTAAGACATTTAAATGAATATGAATTTAAAATATTCCTCAGTTTTTTATTAATATCTGCATGTCTGTGTGAGTTTTATTTATGATAAAAGTCAATATGACTGTCTGTGGGGTTCAATAACACACACATGTCCCAAAGTCCTGGTTAAAAAGGAAAAAAAAAAAGAAAATATATCAGAAAATATAACCTTAACCTTTTCTGCTTGATTCGAGACAGGAAACGTATTATACCAGTTCAATGTTTTCCCTTTCTCTTATCTTTAGAAACATTAAAATTATATTGGCCGTGTGATTCAGATCAGCATTTCTCTTCTGGTACCAAGGCAGAGCTTCATCTTTTCATCCAGTATTTCTAAATATATCTACAAAAATTTATGACGTCATCTGTCTGTACATGACATGTCCTCAACAACTTCTGCATTCATGTAGCCAGCAATCAGCAATCTCCTGCATGGGTATTTCACCTGTGAGGTGACGTGTTCGGTGTTTGCACAAAACATGTTCGGTAACACCTGAGGTGAAAAACAGCCCCAGAACCAAGCTTTCACATTTTCTACAGTTCCCAGAACGGACGGCAGTTGCTCAGTTGGCTACATATATAGTTTACCATCACCAAGTATAAATGAGGAGTGGATGAATAATGGACTCAATGTAAGCGCTTTGAGTCCCGCTAGCAAAAAAGCACATTATAAATCGAATCCATTATTATTATAATTATTACAGTTGCACTTTATGCAAAAAGTGCACACTGCACATGGTCAATAGAACAGTTGACAATGCTGTAATAAGTAGGGTGTAAATCATATGTTTGATCATGATACAATATTATATTGAATCAACAGTGTTTGCTGATGTATCTTGTCTTAAGCCCATCTCATGAATTATTACTGTATTGATGTTAAATTGATATTTTCGATTTTTGGATTGATCGATTGGTCAATTAACTCACCGATCTTTGGAATCAATACATCAATGTAGACTGATGTACCATTACACCTCCATTGATTACTGGTGCTATAGAGTTTTTGTACCTCCTGATTTTTGTGTATCCAATTGATCTTTTTAGTTATATTGATCTAACAACAGCTCATCTGTTTAAAGGTGGGACTCTTAACAGATGTATTTTTACTTGAATTATTTTATAGCCAGAATTCTCTGAATTTGACATCATGTTTAATTCTTTCCAAAAAAAAATACTTTACATCAAATAAATATTGCAGTTCGTGAATCATGAGGCGATATTACAGAACTTATTGCACCATTTTACATAAAACTAGATTAAACCTGCTCCGGTCTAATTCCTGGACTTCACTGGGATTACTTCAGCAAAGTCACTCTTATCATTGCTTCCATGAAAATGCAGCTGGCTGCACACGTAACCGTTCAGCTGCAGTGTAGTTTTGACAGTGAGAAATTAAAGTTAATGAATCAGTATCTGAAGTGATTAGAACTGTTGGACTTAGGAAAAGTTGTTTTACTTTGCTAATGCAAGTTGGAGTTAAAAGAAATTGCTGTGGACAATGGTATTCTCATTCCACTCCTTATAATTCAGCTTAAGATGATTTTCCTACTTCCATTTGAAGCAACAGTCCCTGCACATGTCGACTATAAACGGCCATGTGAGTGCTACATGTGTCATAATAATCTTCTAAACTACCCCATAAAAAGCAAGTCAAAGTAAGTCTTTGTATTCCAGTGGGGTTCATATCAAGTGCGAACCCTCATGTTTAAATAACTTATTATTGCAATACACCATATTTTGAAACTATTTCAAAAGTTCAAGGAAATGCAAGCAACTGAAACAGCCTGCAATTCAAACAGCTTTATGAAGAAAAAGACCCTTTGAATCTAGAGACAAGATAAAAAAAAAGGACAAACATTTGTTATGGTGTGCTCTCTGTTTGCCTCCGTACATCTGCTCTCACAGGATTTCTCAATGAAGCTTCTGCAGCCCTGCAGCACAGCTGTGAAATGCAGAAGAGCTCACACAGCAACCTTCTCACCGCATGTGTCCAAAAGCTGATCCTCTTAAACATGCCAAATGTTGGGAGTAAGCAGAAAATGAATGAAATGGAAAATGAGGAGGAAAAAAAAAAAGACAAAAAAAAAAAGCTGAAATTCAATTTAGTATGTGTGTTCCTCTAAAAGACTAAATGCATTTAGATTTGTGATAAAGCTCCTGGCTCAGCAGCCTCCTGGGTAACAGCAGTAATTAGTTACAGCACTGGGAGGATGCCGTAGTAGCAGGTTGTTGAAGTCATTTGCATCTTCATCCTTCTTCCTCTTGACTTTCATCAGCCCTCCTTTCTGCTCACTAAACCTTGCAGTGTAGGAAGCGTAAAACAGGAAGAGGCAAAACATTTTCTGCACATGCACTTCTCTTACTCCTGATGCTTTTATATGTGATGCTTTTCCATAATAAATGTTTCTAAAAATATGTATCTGTACCTACGGCAAAAGCAACAAAAGAGGTTTAAAAATCAACTAAAAACGACAAATAGGAATATTTTGTTTCTGATAACTAAACAGACAAGCTTTCATCACCTTTAATTAAGCTTGTATATGCACTTATTGTCATTTCTGGTAATCGATCACATGACTTCAACAGGGTCTGATCCAAGCAGGGGTCAAACACACCAAAATAGCTAATGCTGTGCACCTCATGTTACACACAACTTAAAAGTTGGATGTGACATCATGTGAAATCCAGCCATTGAGTTTATCTTCTCGACGAACAAGGGGGGCAACATGACATGCGTGTAGTACAGAAGATCTTTGCACATGCTAAGAAGGACCAATCCTAACATGTAGCATACCAAAATAGTGGGGGGGGGGGACTCAGTTAAAAGACTCTGCCAAGCAAGGTTATCCAAACAAAACAATTCAAACCCCAATCAATTATAAGGGAATGTAACAAAAAGATGTGAACAGAAGAGTCCACTGTAGAGCTTCAGATAATTTCTCCACTTAAAGCAAATCACACAAACAATGTGTCACATGAAAGGAGAAACTCTGCTGATTACAAAGATGTCCGTCTCATCACTGTGGGACAAAATCTCTGCGAGCTAGCAGTCAAAGAGTAGCAAACAAAAATAATCACCAAGTCATAAATCATGTCTTCCTTTTACTGTTTTCAGGTGAAAACCTTGATTCCACTTCAAGGAAAAACAACTCTGCTAATGTGTTCTCCTATGACTCTGCCTTTGTTTGAAATGAATCATGAAGGTCCTGGTAGTTTCCATGGAGATGAAGGGGTTTTTATAGTGAAGTATTCACTCTTCCTATCATACTATGCTATACTATGTTGGGCTTTACTTCTTTCTGGACACTCATGGTGTTTCTAAGGTGAATATCGGGGCAATTCCTCGATTCTCCCGACTCTGACCATTGATAGAGGTGTTGATCAACATTGGCCGATGAGTTCCTGAGATATTTACATGTGCAGCACCCCTATTAAAACATCTGTAAAACTGCTCAGGTTCACTTATTTAGCTTCTATTTTTGCACAACTCCTCATCAAACATCACTTTAATGATTCTTATATGAATTTGGATTTAGATCCTCTGATTTTCACTGAAAGTAATATACGTTTCTTTTAGTTGGAGATAATCATTCACATTTCTGACTGTGTTCCAGGTGAATTTACTCAGACGCAGCACCACATATATTGATTCAGACACAGAACTCAGATTTCTTATGAGACTAAGATTTTACATACAGCCTTTATAGTCGTGATGATAGACCCCCATTTATTCTGGGTATGTCGTTTCAGACAGGGGGCAGACAGAAAAGGCCTAGTCAAGAAAAAGTTAAGGAAAATATTAACACATCAAAAGAGTTGAAAGTGTTGCCAACTGTATTCTGTTTTCTGCAAACTAATCCAGGGCAATAGTGAGCATTCAAATCGTTCTTTACATTAAAAATTCTAACAATTTTTCTATTTTCATTGGTTATTTCAGGTGTTTCATATTAATTTTAGCTAATCAGGTAATACAAAACATAGCATCATTCCTAGGGAGCTTGGCCTCTCTGTTCGGCTTTCCTGAAAGCAACTTTTAACTTTTAGAGACCTGCATTGCTCCTAATTCTGTTTTGTTGATCAACAGGCAGTTTTGTGAAGAGAATAGTGTCTAAGAATGACTCCACACTAGATTTTTAGCAGTATAATAATAGGTAGGTACAAGATTTGCTGACCAGTGTTGTATCTAAAAGCTAAAAAAGATGAGCAATCCCACTCACCTTCTCAATGTTGTCCTCTGTTCGGTTTTGTACTTATTGTTTTTAACTTATTGTTTTTAATTGTTTTAAATGTTCCCTTGTACAGCATTCTTGGGTGTTCTGAAAGGTGCTTTTAAATAAATGTATTATTATTATTATTGTTATTAAAAAAGTCAAAAGATTTCTACTTTAGTCCAAAGCCCACCTGAAATGATTAAGATGGCCAGAAAATGAATCTGAAAACACCACGTTTACGAGTAAAGACCACGAGTAAAGATAATTATCTTAACCACTTAACCATTATTAGTTATCCATTTCAACAACTCATTCATTACTTACACACTGTTCTTTTAAATGAAGAATGTGGCTAATTACTTTAAGTGCTCATCTATTACTTTGAGTTAACTACGGTGACTTCTCTCCTCGCTAAATAGCTTTCACGTAGGGTAACGCTGCTAATCTGATCAGAAGCACAGCAGTTTGTAACACTGGATGCTTGCTCTTCTGAACCAAATAAACTAAAAGGGCTTTTTTTACTTGCATATAATATAATAAGTCATTTTTCTTTTCAGTTAAGCCACTTAGCTGTGTATAAAGCTTCCGGAGGCCCAGTAAAGGGTGAAGGCAATGCTCACAGCGATGACAGCAAACCAGCTGACCATCAGTCCTCTTACATCCCCAGAGGGGAAAGCTAAACTTTCTTTGAACTTTGAAAAGCATCTGGAAAAAACTGCATGACCAATCAAAGTCAAATGAAGCTTCATTGAACAACTGATGAATGACATTTAACAGTTATTTAGTGTAACAGCTTGTCAGCCTTAAATAAGCTGCAGTTTGCAACCTGAATGTCACCTCTACAACAGAGTCCCAGCTAAACTGGTTCAGGGAGTCCTTTAATCTCTGACATGCATCGGCTGAATTGTCACATTATTTAAATAATTACCATTAAAAGAAACGTTACCATGTGCAAAAGTGTGAGAAATCCACAAGGAGAGCCAAATGGCATACAGGAGCTCTGAAAGCTATGTCACTACAGACTGAACAAAGCTAGGGGCTTGAAAGAATGCCAACTAGCTGTGGATGTCTCTGCAGATAAATGATGCAATAACTCATCTGTATAAAGCTATAGCTGCCCTCTAAACAAAACATGAACCAGAAAACACCTGAGGAAAAAAAGAAAAAAGAAAGAAGAAACAGGCAGGAATCAGACACAATGATGCAGGGTTCAAACACAAAGCTGAGTGCACAAACGTCTGCACGCAGTCGTGCGAAAAAGCAAGCGAAGGGAAACAGTAGGCTTTTAATCGTCTTTGAAACAGTGTTTACCGATAAAGCTGATTTACATATATCACAGAAACAAATTCATAAAACTATAATCAGGGCCTCCGGATAGGTCTTTTCATGGACTGACTGGTGGAAGCTGCTTTATCTAAACCTGTGACTGGTCTTCTTTTTTTTACTCCTGTTAAAGTGAGGTGTCATCATGCCGAGATCTAAAGAGCGCTTCAGGACCTTCAGATAAAAAGCCTTGAAAGCACTCTGATAAAAGTAGATAAAAGGTGGACGCCTACGCAGCTGGCAAGGGATTTGAAAATATCTTCAATTAATAAATCATTCCACTGCAAGAAAATCATCTTCGAGTGGTGTTTCAAATGGCTATCAATTTGTCATACTGATGGAAAAAAACAAAAACACCAATTTGTGCATTAACCTTCAGTAAACCTTGTACCTCATGGTGTCAAAGTGCATGCATCCACATTCAGAAAGAGTTTCATATGGGAGGTGTGAAAGTAAAAAGTCTGAGCTGTCCAAAATTATGATCACTTTTCTATATAAACAGCTTATTTATTGGTCCATAAGAGTCAGTATATCAGCGGTCCGACTAACACTGGGCCAGCCTGCTCAAATTCCATACACCTTCCCCTTCCGCTGTGGTCCCTGTGCCTGAGTAATCCATATGTCCACATAATCAGTACAGAACGTTCTTTTCTGACCACTGGTCCATGAAACACGTTGATCTGCGTCTCATTGGTTCTTTTCTTTACTGACTGAAAGCCAACATCATCAAAAAAGGATTGACGTGTTTGCCCCAAGAGGACCTTCATCAACGGTCGTGGATGATGATGATGGTAGAAGCTGTGGTAAGTTGCACTGCTTTCACACGACTGAGGTTCTGTTCTGAGTAAATAGACCCGTTAAACCCAGTAAATCTGAGCCATGTGAGACAGTTAGTGGTGAACACGCTGGCTGTTGGCAAAGGTATTGATGAAATGATGATAACACATCACAAAATCTGCTGGTTTATTGCCACGTTAGTTTGTCTCGGTACATTTATACAACAGACTAAATCGTAAGTGTTTCAGTGTTTATGCTCCACATCTGTGGACCAGTCTGCCAGAGGACCTGAGGGCGGCAGGAACTGTTCAAGTTTTTAAAAACAAACTCAAGACCTATGTTCTTACCCTTTCTTTTAACTGAATGTGTTTCTTATAAAGTTAATTTAATACAAGTTTTCTCTTCTATTTCAATTTGATTTCATTATCATTATCTTTAAATCAATTCCTTATTTATGTACTGATTACTTCTTTTAAACACAACCAATTTATTTAGCTTTCTCTATACAGTTTTATTGATTTTTATTTATAGCCTATTATATTTTCTCTTTATTTATTCAGTGTTTTTACCCAAGTAAATTGTTTTTATTAACTGGTTCATATATACTTTTATACCAGTTGCTCTTATTTGTTCTTGTTGCTTCTCGGCTCATTTTCTTCTTCTGGTGTATCGATTCCCACTTGTCCACATGCTATACTAATAAAGCTATTTGTCTCTATCAGTTAATCCAATAATTCTGGACCTGACTGCATCACTATGTATTAAAAATAATTAAAGTGAAGGAAAAAAAATCTCCATTCAATCTGGTTTAGAAAGCATCTCCAGAAGAGAAGAGCAGGCAGCAGACACACAGATGCTGTTTGTGAACATCTTTCATCTCATCATTCCTCATGTCTGTTCTTTTTTATTCTATTTCTCCCTCAAACACACAGTAGGATGAATGCTGCTCTAATACTCATCGTTAGTCAGCATGATAATACTCATCGCATGATTTTAGTTTTCTTTTTTAAGGGAGTTGGACAGTTGATATATACATTTATGGGAGCGCAAAGATTTGTGGAGTGTATGATCGTATCTGGGCCAGTCTGGGCCAAAATGTCAGGGCCAGAGGCCAGTTTGCCGAAACCAGCCCACTGCTAGCTTACTTGAAACTATTTTGACACCGACACGTAGTTTCGCTCATGACCACTACAGGTTAGATGCTACTCAAATGCAATTTATAGGTGTAACCCCAATGTAGAACAGATAATGCAATAGCTAGAAGTGCAACAATACATTGATGTTCATTGATACATCAATTCAATGATGTATGATCCAATCAAATGTGTGACTATGATAAAGTCAGACTGTAATACCTTGGTAAGTTCAAAGAATACTTGATTTAAGTCTCTAAATGGCAGCATAAATATCCTGCTTCGAATCAACTGAAAATAACATTGTGACAATTTGTGATATATAGGAACATTTAACTTTTTTCAAATGACTTGGTATAATATTGTATTGCGATAAAACTTGAATCTACAGGAACAACTAAGTCGGTCTATAAATTTGTGTTCCACATAAAAAAAGTTTAAAAAAAGTTTAAATTCACTTTACTTCACTACAGTTTTTTCTTTCTTTACTTCTTGGTCAGTAATCATCTCAGGCAATACGCCGTAGCAGGTGTTCTAACTACGTGGCGTGTTAACTGCACACTGCAGTGTGAAAGCAAACCAAACCAAACGAAGGTGCAACATTTCTTAGAATTCCCCACCCAATCAAACATCAAACACAGTCCCCCAGACTATCCTGGTGTGAGGGCACCCTTATTCAGAATTTCACATGCACCACTACAAGCATTGGACTTATTCTATTCACCATGAATCTGATAAAACCATACAGTTTGCTCTTGACACTTTTAAAGTAGCACTATGTAACTTTCTGCACTTAAGACTCTGTGCTCTCGATAAAAATTCTGGAGCTGTCGTTGCCCGACAGCATCCAAAGGCTGAGAAATTACACTTCACTACTTGTTCTTCAGGGATGCATCACTTTACGGCTGATTATGCTTTACACACCATGTCACACGATGACACACACTGGCAGTTCCGAACGCACACACCATGGCTGAATTATCTTAGAAATCCAAGAGGACATTATCAGAAGACAGATGGACAGAGCAAAATAAAAGACGAGTCCACATCGGACTGACTTTTACTGACTGGAGAGAGCTCAGAGTAGAGATAGGATGCTATATGGATGGCAAATGAGCTGTTCTGTAGTACTTCTTTAAAATGGTTTTATACAGATAAGGTGCAACAGATTCATTGTCCTTTGCCCATCACTAGACAAAAAGCATTGACCCGATCCAAAGAAAGTAAATACATATTTTCTAACAGAACTTTTTTTCTTTTTAAACTTGTTCCATCACAACGAGCAGGTCGTTCAAGGTGAACTTTTCCTAATGAACTTACAATGGTATGACACAATATCTGCAGTGTTTTTTTGTAGGAGTTAGAAAGCAGAAGCTTTATTATACTGTGCAATGTTTTCTCCTTCCACTCATCTGAATGCTTCACTCACTCCTGATTACACCAAAAAAAAAAGAAAGCTAGACAGAAATAGCCTTTGAATGCACACACACACACTTCACAGTCACCTTAGCATTGACAAAAATGAAATAAGAAAGCAAATGGTTGTGCAGTGAACCGATCTTTAGCCACTGCAGATACACACACACACATACATGAAGCAGCCTTGCCTGTGCAGGAAAGATCAAAAGAAATGGTTACAGACACACACACGTTTCACACCATGAAGCATCCAGCTCTGAGAAGGACATTTAAGCTCACCTCAGCAGGGTCTGCTTAGAAGGTGGAGGCGGGTCACCGTCCTGACTCTGCGGAGGCTTCTTGGTCACCTGTTTATAAATGTTCCTGGCCGTCACCCCGAGCCACAGCATCGTCGACAAAGACGAGTAGTGCAGCACGAACCCCACCTGGAGATTGAGCCACAAAAAAGGTGCATGAAATTACTTCTTTGACTTTCCTAAACTTAGACATCATTGTACAGTTGGCCCCTGGGGGAAAAAGTCAAACTTGACTGTATTACTCAAAGTTATAATTTTTTTTTTCAAGATAAGCCACCTCTCCGTGAAGAATAGAAAAAAATCATCAATGTCACCCCAAGAGTGTCTCTTCAGTCGTTTTCCTTTAAGACCTGAGTGCTTTGTGTTATCCTTCATGAAAACACAACAGTGTGCGAAAGGAAAAACAGGTTAAAAAGTGCCATTGATCTATCAAGGTTGTCTGGGATAAGAGCATTATAGTGCGGCTATACTGGTGGATACTGAGCAGCTCCTTATCAGCAGAGTTAGAGGACATGAGGTGTGCACCATGAATAATAAATCTGAATATAAATTATGGTCACGTTGACAACTGTCAGTGAGTGATTGTTTTTCCAGACTACACACACAAACTGCACACAATGCATACATACAGTATCTCCGTTCCTCCTTGTTTTAACATTCAGGAATCATGTTTGAGTGGTGGAACAAATCTGACTCTATTTAAAGGCTTTACCAGCTCACAGAAAGAAGACACAGAGAGGCAAAGAAAGACAGAAAGAAAGAAAGACAGTAAGGAGGCAGGGAAATTAAAATGCATTAAGCCCTTTCTCCACCCAGTCAGTTTCAGCCTGTTCATGATGAACTGGCAACCTGAGATATCCAATCAAATAGCTTCTCCCCAGCATGATAGGCCTAGGGACTGAGGCTAGCGCACCGCAGACCAGATGCTAATTGGAAGTGTCCGTGAGCTGGTTATAGAAAGCAGAGAGCGGATGGCGAGTCAATCATCGCTTTGGAGTCCGCTCACTTCAGAGCTTCATTAGTGCCAAGAACAGACAAAAAGGAAATGCTTTTTAAATATGATTATAAGGGAGGAGGAGGAGGGCATCTCAAATGATCAGTATGGACAGTAACGGACTGATTCATGTCCAGAACAAATTGTTTTACCTTTTTAACTGCTTGATCAAACAAACAGCTATCTGCTAATGTAGAATACCAATTTACTTCAGTCAGCTGAAGGGCAGCAACAAATCTGACCATCTGCTAGCTTTCTGAAATGCAGGTTACACAGTTGCAACTAGCTGAGCAACTGTCAATAAACAATAATAAGCAATTAACCAATTAGATTGCATTGCATGTGCATAAGGCAGTAAAATGTAATCTCAGTGGTATTGTTTCTTGAATGCAGAATGAGTTTTGTTATGAATGCATTATTGTTTAAAACATATCTCTATGTGAAATTACCTGTAAAGGCTGAATAAATTAGATTAAATTAGTTAGGTGTACTTAAAAATCTAAAGTTATTGTCCAACCTTATTCTTTCTATTCATATGGATAGTCTTTTTTTTTTTGTCCCTCAGAGGCACTTTGTAACTAGGAAATTAACACCTACGCTGATACAATTCCATTCCAGCTGATCAAATCAAGACATTGAGCAGAAAGTGATGTGGAAGTCAAAGTCTGACAGGTTGCCACTGCAACGCCAACGCAAGGAAAACAACCTTTCAACTCAAACAGCTGAGCAACAAATTGGAAATCCAAGAAAAAACAAAGCGAACAACAACAACAAAAAACCAGCCTATCAAGTAAGATGAATGGCCCACAGGGCAAGTCGGACGCCGCTGTCTAGAGAAAAAAAACACACTGGTTACTTTTTTGGTCTGACACCAGCCCTTTTTCATTTTTTCTTGACACAAGTCTTCTTGTACTATAGCAGGGCATAAACTGTACTGTCACAAATAAAAGTGGAAGCAGTGACAGCTCTGAAAGAAAAATCAAGCTCATACTGATGACTGCGACAACATGTAAGGGCATCATTTTGAACCAATTCATAATAGAAAAAAACTAAACAATAGCAAAGTAATTTTAGAAAGCCCAAAAAGTTGGTAATTTATGCAAGTAAATACCTCAATAACCAAGTCCTGGTTTAATATTCAGATATTTTCCATTAATAGCTGCTGTGTGTGCCTGAGAATCTGAGTAAATACATTTCAGACATTGATTGAATCAATGAGCAGCATAATCATCATGATGGCAAAAAAGGGGCTGGAAACAGCCCCCGAAAGTCTAATCAATGTGTCTAGATTAAAACAATTCATAACAAGTCCGTCTTTAATCTCTTCTGTGGATGACACAGAGACATAAAGAAAAAGAATTATGAAATAATAACAAACAGTAACACTCCTCTTTTTCTCATACATGTTTTTCTGCATTATCAGTGCTCGGTGTTTGTCAGAGAGCGGCACAGATGATCATTTGTGCAAAATTGCATCTGTTCTGACTAAAACAGCTGAGGACTGTCATGTTTGACACAAGCCAGATAACTATTCAGAGGGAGCAGAAGCATAATGAGAACCGTAGGTAAAGATTTATGAGGAAACAGCAAAACAGCTTGCTGTGCATCTTTTTGCACTAAATGCTGATAAATTCACCAAATTACAACCACCAGAAAATAAATTTTATATATGTGCATTTCTCTTAATATTTCTTTCTTACAGATGCAGCAACAGTATGACTTTTCCCCCCTTTTTAATAAAATCCTCCTTTTGCCTTTTTTAAAGGTGTCCTTAACTGCCCATCTCTGATCCGAGTAGATAAAAATGCTAATACTCTCATCTGGACACCTCCAATTACTGTTTTTATGGCCTGGGTTTTGCCTGAGGGCTACTTACGGGGTGCCCTAGCATATTCATGGAGTTTGTTAGAGTCATAAGCAGTCTGAGAGCAGGGATACTCAGGGCATGATAAGAGACTGTCCTTTTTTGTTTTTTTTCCAGAAGTGTTAATACTTTGTATACAGTCTACATCAGTTCACAGTTAACATCTTAAAAAGATAGCATCAGTCAACTTTTCTTGATAAAATATAAATATAACATTATCTTTCACAATGGCATCAAGTCTGGGACTGACACATTATTTTAAAGGTGCAGCGTGTGAGATCCAGCTTGCAGACAACAGCAATATAAACGCCCCTCTCTTTAAATCTTCCCCTATAAAGTGCATTGGAGAACTAAAAAAATATTTAATAACTGCATTTGTCTACTTGTGCAATATACATAGTGCAAATTTGAAGGTTATAGTGTGACAATGCATGGCTGTGAATTGTAAGAAGCTAACATAACCATAAGCCGTTATTTTCAGTAGGGGAGCCTTTATGTGACATGATGGAAATGATTAATCTCAACATGTGAGAGCAATAAATGCTACATGAAAACCTTATTATATAAACTAATCCCCATGTACCTTTATCTCCTAACCTGAAGCATTCACAGATGAGAGTGCACCAAGGACTCATGAGTGGGAGGAAGGTCAAAAGTACAGGAAGTGTTTCAAACATTGTGCAGCGCATAGCTTAAATCAGACGTCTCTTGTATGCTAATCCACAAGGTCTGTGATAAGTGTCTCCTACCATGCCCTCCAAACTCTATAGGGCCTGAATGCTGCAAGAACAGAGAAAATTCATTCTTTATCCCAGGGTCATGAGGAAAAAAAATGTCATTATTTTCTTGCAGCCCTGGTTTGGGAGTTTTCACCAGCTGTGCTCAAACATCGTCGTGGTAGAACTTTTTCATTGCATTGCGTCCACTATTGTGTGATTGGTCAGAAATATGAAGTGGGTGCAGTTAATGGGGAAAAGGTGAGGGTGGAGGAGGGTTGTCATTTCCACCTTTCTGCTGCATCAAAAGGTTGATGTTTGAATGGATAGTTTTGAGGGAACAGAAGGCTGATATAGTGAGGAAGTATCAAAACATCATGTAAGGCAGTATTTCCCAATCCTGGTCCACAAGTACCACTGCCCTGCATGTCTTAAGGCCAATTTCCACTGGGTGCGTGTGCGGTGCATTGCAGCTGCGATATGGCCTCCGCAGATATTAGCCCCCGCAGATAATAGCCCCCATTTTAGTCAATGGTAATATTCATACCGGGTGCGCTGCGGTGCGTGTCCGATGCGTTTCCGATGCGTGTCCGATGCGTGTCCGATGCGTCCTAGATGCCCC
>JAOXYM010000017.1:5431329-5449630 GCA_028567055.1 Leptatherina wallacei | reverse complement strand
GCTCAAACTGATTGTCTGTGAAGCGCCCTGAGATGACATTGTCGTGAATTGGCGCTATACAAATAAAGATGAATTGATTTGAATTGAATTGAATTAATTGGCCTTTAGAGTGAGTGATAGTGTGAGTGTGCGATGTAGTTTGTCTTGTTGACAGGCAATCAGTAATACAGATCACCGATGGCAACTGGGATAGGCTCCAACCCACCCTCCATCACCCTGAATTGGATAAAGTGGGTGTAGAAAATGGATGAATGGAATAATTTGGTTGTATGACTGAGATAACTGAACACAAAGACCACTCTATAGAACAAACTTGAGCTATATCAGGGACTGCCTGATGGGATAACTATTTGAACTGATTAAGTGCTATAGCAAAGATACCCAATTCTGGTCCTCAAAGGCCACCGCCCTGCAGGTTTTATATGTTTCCCTGCTCAAATGGATGTCAACTTCTGCACAAGCCTGTTAATAACTCATTAATTTGAGTTGGTTTATTGAAGCAGGGAAACATCTAAAACTTGTGGGATAGTGACCCTCGAGGACTGAAAATGGACATCCCCATTAGAGTGTGTGAAGACATGTTTTAGTTTTTAGTAGTAATGTTGTGTGAAGCACATATGAACAGTTGATGTCTCAGTGAAAAACAGACAGAGGGCTCTCAGTTTAGAAAAATCTGGGAGGAATTCTCACACTTTTGCCCCTCAAATCATCTTGGACTAAAAAATTTCAGAAAATTCTGAATAAGTGCTATATATAAAGAATGTTCCACCACGTTCGTTTTTTTTGATCAGTTGTTCATTTATTTATATGTCACTATTTTCTCAGCCAAAAAAAGCCGGTGTTGCGCCACGTCATTGCATGCCCAATATATCCAACAGCTGATCAGGTGTGACTCACAACCCTGCTGGTCTAATCCCAAACTACCAACTAAAGAAACCTGTAAAAACACACACACACACAAAAGCACAAACACTTCACACCTTTTAAATCATGGAAAAAGTACTACTCAGAAATGAAGTGTCCAAAAAGTCTGACTCAATTCCTGATGGACTGATCTGATCAGCAGCAGGATACGCTGTGTAATCACTGTGCATGAAATGAGCAACGTGGACAGCCTTCAACAGAGAAAAAAGAAACAACCAAGAAACAACAGTTTGATGCAGAAGTGATGGGGTGTAGTGTTTGCTACACATCCCAGGAAGTTGTAGAGGTTTGAGATGTTTTAGAGGGTGAAAAAAATCTCTCTTTTTGAGAGTCTTTGTGCAAAGCATCAAGCAGATGGAGCAGTACTGAAGTCAGTGAGGTGCCCCTAACATCGGCTCATTCTGCATCCATCTTGCACTTTGTCTTATCTATGAGCTCTCTCTGGTCATTAAAGGTCAGTCTGATGTTGACTCTCTTTCTCTGTCCCTGCAGGCCAGGGTTTCCCTTCAACCCTTTTTCTGATAATGCATTTCTTTGATAAATCAGCCATGGTGCACGTTCAAAACGACCAGTGTGTTGATATCCAGTTGCTGGTGTGTGAAACGGTGCTATAAAGTAAAATACTGCTGTAAAGTGGTGCAGCATCCCAGAGCAGAAAATAACAGCATTGTGAAGTGCGGTTTCTCTGCCTGAGGACACGGCAAAGCAACAAAAGCTCCAGGAATGTACATAATAAATGTCACTGTGCCATGAAAAAGATGCAGAAGCATATTTTTTAGGTCAGAAAGATTCAAAGTGCTACTTTAAATGCAGTATAATTCAAACCATCTACAGAAATACATAATAGTACCAAACATGGTAAAACACATCAAATAAAAGACTTGACAGTAATAAAAGTGTAGATATGTAAGCTGAACAGAACGGGATTTTGATTAATCAAAATTAATTTATGAGAGTGGTCTTAATGGTCAGAAAAAAGAAAACTGGAAAGTTTGGGGGATATTTCTCTTTATATGTAAACACTTTAAAGCCTGAATTTATTTATAATTATATAAAAATAAAATACATACAGTAAAAAAATGAGGGGGAAAAGACTGGAATAAAATAAACTACAATTAAATGTTAAATTATTTTATAACAACAAATAAATAAAACATATTAATTTGTAAAATAAATTATAGTAAACTGTAAAATGAATAAATTAATTTAACTAATAAATTAAAAGAAATAACTTGTAAAAAGACCAGATATGGTTTGTCTCAAATTAGTGACAATAGGGATCATGGGGTTAAAAGTGGTAAAAAGCATGCGATTCCTTAAGATACTTGCAGATATTTTGCCACTCCGGAGCTGAATCAAAAATATCAGCAGCCATTCAAATCAAACATTAGTCTATGTGGAGATTTTTCCCAGCATTAGATATAAGCCACAACCCTGCCCTTTCATCTTTCTGAAAAAAAGAAAAACTATCATGCAAGAACATGAATCAATAAAAATAAATCTGAAAGAAGATTGCTTTAAAATCTAAAGCTGAGTGAATGCAAGGAGACTAACCTTCTCCCTCGTCATTCTGGTGGATGTGAATGTGAGTGAGAAGGAGGGCAGGTAGGTGTTGTCTCACAGGGTGACTCATCTCTTCTAGCTGCTACACACTAGAACACTGAACGGATGGGGGGCTGTGTTAGCTCACATGTGTGCACCTGCACATACGCTCAGGGCCACAGGCATAGAATCGAAAGCTCACTCTAGAGCCCCCCCCCCCCCCCCCCCCCCCCCCCCCCCCACACACACACACACACGCACACACGCACGCATGCACGAGCCAGAAACACCTTGGCTCTTTTTGCACACACCGCTCACGCCCTGCTCTCGGCTCCCTGAGATGGCATGCCGCTGAGCACACAGTGTGGGAGCAGCCGTTACACAAGTACGCACCTCGTTCTATAGCCAGGTCAATATGCTGACTGAAAACATACTGTTTTTCTCTTTTAACGAGAGATGAGAGCAGGGCAGGGCTCTGCACCCGAAACCTGACCTCTGCATGCAGCACAATGCAAATAAAATGCACCAGCCATGGACGTCTCAGCTGGTAAACAAGCTTGCCAGTGTGGTTCTTAGCTGTGCATGTCCACCACATTTACAAAAATCTCTCTCTCTCTCTCTCACACACTCACACACACACACACACACACACGTCTGTTGCTTGCCACCATTTTTAAGCACTCCTTCTCCGTCTCCACTACAAACTGCCCTTTTGAACACTGGCTCACTACATAAAAACAGCCGTGTAATGCCAGGCGCTTGATTACTCTATTGCCATCGCCATAGAAACCACCTTGTTTCCGCAGCTTCTTATGGAATGAATCACATATTTGCAGGTACGTGGGGTCTTGCCGTCGTCTCCCTAAGGAATGAAAACAAAAGCTTTATGAAAACGAATGGCCTTGTCATGATGCTGCTCACTGCTGTCAGGAAGTGAAAGCCACTATTGCTGCACTATTGATGCCACGCGCTCAAACTGTGGCGGCGTTTAGCCCCTGAGACAGGGGAGCTGAGGGAGAAAGGGGTGAATGAATGCAGTCAGCTGTGCAAAGACTGAATGCATGGAGAATATATTATGTGATGTATCTAAAGTTAAACCGCTTGTAGCAGGGACAACATTGAAAAACAGTTATGGGGGAAATGAGGAGATGAAGAATGATGGCATTATATGGACAAAAACCACTGAGACAGATAGAGGGAGAAGGACAAATAGGTAAATCATTAGCCGTTCAGCCTAGGAAGGGACTGTATGTCTGACTATCTCTCCCTCAGACTCTTTCTCCTCTCCTTGTATCCCACTACTGCATTGCAATTTTCTCCCATTTCTGATTACAGATTGCTTGTGGTGATCTCAGCCCAGTTCCATTTTGCCATCTGACAGTTGTGCTATCTGTGCCATTTAGACCTAAGTGAATGCTCCATCTCTGCTGCTGGCAATTTACATGTTTGCATCTCGTTAGGGCCATTTGAAAGGCAAAGGCAAAGGGTCAGGACAGTGAATGAGGAGGGAATTTCAGCATCCAGATTAGCTTTCACCTTTGATACCAGAGTGCATCGCTCAGCCGCTGGAAATGGGATTTTGGAGACGGGGTTTTTGACTTAGATTTGAGGTTGAAACACAGCAATACAAAAGGACTGTCCATGTAGGATTCATATATAATCTTCCACACATGTTCTCATCTGAAAACCCACAGCACATCAGCTCAACTGGAAATGTTTTCCTTTTTAAAAAGAACCCCACAATCTGCTGCAACATAGAAAAAAGCTTAATCTCTCTTTAAACTATCCTGACACTTTTCCTAATTACCCACTGAGCGCCACCAAGCTGGGATCTTGGAACGATATTAGAAGCGTCCCAAACTTATTTGATTCGAGTCATTTCACTGGATACTTTTATTAGATTTCATTAAAATATTAAGAGGGCTTCTTCTATCAGGAATGTGATAGTGTTGAAGTTATTTGAGGAGCTTTACCTGGCAGCCTGGTCTTGAGCCTGTAAAGTCCTCTAATGGACTTTATGTTTTTTGTTTTTTTTTTATGCAAAACAACCAGCTCAAGCTGCACTCCAACTGTTGATCCTGAAATTTGCTTTGCACATCTGCCAAGCATGGAGCATATGCCATACAGGTGGGAGGATAGATGCACACGGGAGGGAGGCTAATTTAAATGAAGCAGCACAACACAAATGCTTAGTGTTTTAGCAAATGTGTCTCTCTAAAGCATGTTTGAAGCAAATTTCATTTCATCAAGAAAGCATAATATACTTTAATTCCAGGGGATTGAGAGAATATTGTAAATAAAACCGTTTAACTCTCCCCAGAGAGGTAGTGTTTAGACTAGCACAGAAACTAATGTTCGCTGTGATTGTAGGAGGAAAACAATTCTATAAATGAGTGTAAGTGATTCATAAGGTACATGTTGCTGCTTTATTCTGTGCTAAAAGCCTTTTCCCTCACTCGCCACATACGTTGACATTAAACATGACTGTCCACTCTATTTACTTTTATTAAATCAGGTTCAAATGCCACTGTGCCACTCCAAAGTAACTCCATGAGTGAATTTCTCAGCCACCGCAACTTCTGATTGATATTCAGTTATTGTCTGTGGCTTTGCTCATTGTGCTGCAGCACCTTCATGAACCAAGACAGCAGATGCCCTTGGAAACATCCACACATGCCCATGCATCTGAGACCAACTGTTGCACTTACTGTATTTGCATAATGATACTAGGTTATACACCGATTTGTATTTAACTTTGTACTCTAACCTTTGTCACGAGCTGAGAGATAAAACTACAGTATAGTTGATGAATGATAAATTTCACTTCACAGACAAAATGGAAGTACCGAATGTCACCAGCTTTGTCCTTTAAGCTTGCTCCAGGCAGTTAATGTATGGCTTTCAGCACTTCTTAATGTGTCCTATCACAGGGTAAAAAAGCATGATTGAATTGCTCTGTCTGTGGAAATGTCTGTCCACACTTATCAGCAGGAGGGGATATAACAGGTGATGAGTCCTGATTGAAAATGAAGGGGGGGAATGAGCAAGCTAGCAAATCTGAGTCTAAAATAAACTCTTCGGCAGCTCTACTGTAGCCATAGAAAACTTTCCTGTGCAGATGTTACAGCTATATAATGATTACAGACTTAATGTGCAGATAATTTATCAATTACAGCTCTGAACCCTTTATTTCCAGGGCTGAATGGTGGTTGGACAAATCAACATTTTCAATATTGTGTCAGGGATCATTTGCTTGTAATGACTGTCAAAAGTGTCTATACAAGATATTGCTTCTTCTTTGTGATACTCAAAGGCAGGGCCAGACGGGGAAAAGCATGGGGGGGCCAACAGGCCACCCTTAAAATCTGAATGACCCCCCCCCCCAGGTGCCATCTCAAGAAAAGACAATCAAATTCTAACAAATATTTCATGTAAACTGACTTGCACAAGTGCAAGTGTCCGTATGTAGTATGCCATGTTCTTCTATATGTCGCTCTGCATCAACCCTACCATAATCTTAATCATAATGCAGCATTCATGCAGCATAGTCCATCTTCAGTTGTTAGTTTATGGATCTTTCTGCCTTTAGTTTTGAATACAGAAAATTAAATGCATTTCCAGCAGGTTAAGATCAGACAACCGACTACAAGTGCTGAATATTCCTGATTATTTCCCCTCAAACAGTCCTGTTGCCTTCTCAGTGCGTTTTGGGTCACTGACCATCTGTACTGTGAAGCTCCTTCCAATCAGCTTTGCTGAATTTCGATGAATCTGAGCAGCCAGTGTACCTACAGACTTCTCCAGAATCAACTGGCTGCATCTGTCTCATATAATACCATCACTAAACACTCATAACTCAGTGCCATTTGATGTCATGCATGCTCACACTATCACACTGCCTCCACGTGTCTTACAGAAGATTTTTCTAAATTCTATTCGTCCTTTTTCCTCCTTGCCATTTGGAAACAGGTTAATCTGGTTTTTGAGGACTATGAATGGTTGGCACCTTGCTGTGAACCCTCTACATCTTCTCTTGTGAAGTTTTTCTTTATAGTCGACTTGGTTAATGATGCGCCTGCCCCCAGGAGGCTGTTCTTCACTTGACTGGATATTGCAAGGGCTTTTTTTTTTAAATATAAAAGCAAGGATCCTGCAATTATCCACTGCTGTCATCTATTTTGCACATCCAGACCCAACAGTGAGTTCTTTTTCCCCGGGAATATAGCTTCCAAATGCAAATGCCACCGTTGGATTAACTCCAGAGCTGCTTCTTGCTTAATTGATGAAGAGATAACTAAGGAACATTCCACACCTGTCCATCAAACAGCTTCAGAGCCAACTTTTCAACACCTTTACTTTAAACGCTACCTCCAATGATGGTGAATACCATAAAATGAAAGCTGGGAACACTTTAAGGCAATATTCATCATACAACTGTGAGTTTCTCAATGTTTGTACCATATTCTGACAAAATAAAATCACAATTGTAAGACGTATGACTAAAAATTGTAAAAGTTCTGCAGACCTAGCCAAAAAAAGATGACTTCGCCTGTCATATCGCTCCCCCCTACAAATTAAACAAGTCTCATTTTCTGCTGTCCTTATCTTCCTCCTAGGAATGCACGCAGGATCACATTGCATCAATAACTGCTCCCTAATTAAAAGCCTTGAAGCCAGCAGCAGCTTCACACCACAGATGCAACTGCGAGGCATGACTGTATGCTTCAATGTTGGGAAGAGAATGCACGTTCGTAAAGGGATACGAACACGGGGTCAAACATCACCGACCATGATGATCATGAAAGAACACCTTGCATGAGTTTAATTTTCTCATCTATCATGAACATGACTGCAACCTTTGGCTCCTGGTCTTTTCTGTTTTAGTGGCGATACACTTGCTAATCAGAGCTTGGCAGCAGTTAAATGAAGAAGCGCGCTCGGGGGGGGGGGACTCTGGACACAGCTGTCTTGGCTGACATAGAAGTGGACATGCAAACAACCAGCCAGCCAAACGACCAGCAGCCATAGGGACAAATTGCTTTTACAAAGGCAAACAAAAAAGCCAAAAAAAAAAAAATCTCTCAATGCGTTTGTCTGGACTGCGAAGCGTTGTGCAAATGAGACGCTGTCCAGTTTAGTTAAAGGCAAAAACACTAACAGCAACCCAACTGGAAGCCAGTGACAAAAACTCAAACAGTGGGAGAGGGCAGGAGAGAGGAAGACAGAGATGGAGATAGAGAGGCTGTTTACACAGCATGCCCTCATTTCTACCAAGCAGACTCTGGGGTTCAAAGAGGGTCGCATTGTTGAAGAGGGAACAGCTGGTGAAGGGGGGGGGTATTGGGCTTGGGTGGATTCAGATCATATTAGGATGTGAAAACTTCCTTGTTTTTTCCCACCGTTTGGTGAAGACCGTGTGCACCAACACTGTTCTTGGAGCTGAATCACGTATGTCAGATGGCCACCGTCACATGAAAAGGACAAACAGCTTTGCTTTCATTTTAATCATTTGTGACTAATGGTAGCTGTGCAGCAGATGTGTGCTAGTCCACACAAAGCAACTAAAAAAGAAATAAAAATGGTTACTCATATTAGGTTGTCTGAGAATTATGTGCCAAAATGAACAATTTGGAAAGATGATCAAAATGCAGCTAGATCATTATCTTATATGAAGACGGCTCCTCGGCAAGAGCTGTTTAACATTTCAAGCAAGAGACATGCTTGTGTATAAAAATCTTAGCACAGTTTTGGCTGCAAATTAATCAGTGACTGCATATAAAAAAAACATCAAAACTGTGAGACCACCGAATAGCCCATTAACTTTGTTAACGCATTCATAACGCACACGCATTAAGTGCAACAATCCCTTCTGCTGGCAGCAGCATTATTATAATCTTTCATACTCTTAGCTTAGGAACATACATAATTTGAATCACAATAGGTCAAAGCAATGCAATTTGTATCCAAGCTAAAAGAGGGATACACTCAGCATTTAAAATAGATGCCCAATGCAGACCTTTAGGGAAAGGCGCCAGTAGGAAGCGGAGGCTTTCTCCAGCAATGCCAGGGCAAAACTGTTAATGTCTGAGATAAACAGTAGTCAGTGAGCTCTGAACTCATTAGTCAGGGAGAAAACAATCTGCATCACACGTCAGGTTATTGGCCAGCAACACTCTGTTCTGAGGGCTGCACGAGCCAGTCCCCTTCCTCTTTCACACCAAAGCAAATCTGCACTCTGCAGTCAGCAAACACTGAGGTTAAATCAGAGCAATAGCAACATAAAGACAGACTGCAGCAACGCTGTGACTGGAGTGAGCAGCACACACGGACACAGACACAGCAGTAGGCTACTCATGGGTTAACGTAGCCATGGCTGACATCAAATTTTTGTTCATGCTTTCAAATGAAACAAGTGTTCATTTATCAAATATTAACCAAAGCCAAACCTCATCTTATGTTCGGTAAGTTCACACAGTGCAGCACAGGAGCAATCCTCTGTGGAACTGGTTAAGTCAGCTGTTGGTTGGCCACTGTACGGCTGCCTCGTTCCACGGATTAGCGCTCGTATGTCATCTGCTACATTTGGAACAAGTACAGGCGAGGTGAAGGGTGAAAGGTAGCTGATGGTTAGAGAGCTCCAAATATTTAGCATTTACTCTAAGGATTAGCATAAGCTGCATGAATATGGCAAAGCATAACAGCTGCATGAACAAACTCAATGCCTTTCTGATATGCTGTAAAAGTACGTACGTCTTTAATGAGCAACATTATGGGTTTACCAATAACCATATCATTATATCAAAGCATACATTTAATTAAAGGATGCTGTTTACAGACAGAAAATAGGCTGGAAACGAGGGGGGAAACAGTTTTAAGTGGGGTTGTTTGAACAACTTTCTTCAGATTGGAGAATCAGGGAGTAATTTGGTCATGGGAGCTAAACTAGCAGCCTTTTCAAAGTGGAAGAAGAGTGTATTTATGCCATCTAAAACAACTCAAACCATTATGTGGATGTATATATCACATCTATTTTGCATAAGTTATTACATTTTTGTTATTTACTCAACTTGAGATCACCCAGGTTGCCGTGCATCGTTGTATACAGGATGGCAGGACTTGTTCGCTTATTGGAGGTTTTTAGTTTAGCAAAGATTTAAATGGTGCTACGTGTGCTTTTGGTTTGGTTTGGTACCGTCTAGTTTTGGGATAAAACAAATTTGTCAATCACAGCGGATCAGCAGCAAAGTGCATTAAGTCACGTTATTTAGTTAAGAAAACTTTGTGTTAGCTTGAATTACAATGGTTTGTTTGTTTTTAGGTTTGAGCCATTTTAGTTAAAACTTTGCCTTGATGGGGCTCTTTTCTGAGCAGCTGTTAGCTTGTCTCAGTCTTTACAATTCCACCCACTTCACACAAGCCCACATCAAAATAAGCAAATATGCTTTTAACTCTCTGTAAGAAGGCAAATAAGCATGAAGTTTCTGTGAAAATATAAAAGTATAGCTTTCAGCAAAACTGCTTTTTATTATCTTCAGCGTTCCGCTATTTAAGCAGAAAAGTCTTCAGTCTATAAAATGATCTTAATCTCTGAAGATCTTACCCATTCTAGATATTTCTCCCATCAGTACACATCACATCTAGCATATTTCACACACACACCACTATTGTATATGTATTGAAATGGTTCTCCAGAGGGAACGGGTGGATGCCCAGTTTTCTCTCATAAACCTTTTTTAATCCACTATCATCTAACACAACCACAAGGCATCCCCCCCCCCCCCCCCCCCCCCCCCCCCTCTTCTGTTGATATCACAGGCTGTCATCATGTATTCTCTCTTCCCCTCCCACTACAATGCGCACCAACAGAAAATGCCAACACAGTGGTGAGAGACACCATACATATCTAAACAGGTCATCGTCATTATCGCAGCAAATCCCTTCATCTCCTAAAACACACACACCAAAGCTCCTTTAGCATGAAAATGTCTCTGAGATAGAGAAGTTCACGATGTGAGGATAAAGTTAAGCATGCCGGAGCGGGTGTTTGCTTGTGGGCGACCGATAAAAGCTGACTTGTCTCATTATGTCGGCCCCGAGCCCAGATGTGGACAAACGACTAATGAGGACATGCAACTTTGAGACTGGTATAATGCAGAATAACAGACGGATAAGATGAGACGCAAACAAGAAAACATTGTTTCCGAGCTGCAGAAGATCTCAAGACTGCAGGGCAGCAGATTTAGCAACATGTATTCATCACAATTTACAGTACGTGTATATTAGCCATTCGTGCTACAGATGTGGACTGCATTTCAAGGAGCAACTCCCTCTAGACAATGTTTGTTTGTTCATATGCAATCAGAAGCACAGACATGTGATCATTTAAGAAACAATGATAATAATTCAGGTAGAAATACATATTTGGATCAAGGATTCTGATAATTGCTCTGCCATACATGTATTTTGTTTCTCTGTATGCGAGGCAGGACCTGGTGATGAGCAGCAACAGTTAGCGAGAATGTCACTCTGGTAATGAGCCTGTAGAGAACTTAACCAATGAGAGCTAATTTATCAGGATGGGGTCCTATCTTGGTTGAATTGGCTCAAGATGGAGGTGCAGCAGCAGAGACAAGGAAGTCCAGGCCTGTTTGGCTGTTTTTAAAATGACAATCCTGTTACTGGAGCCACATAGCCCAAGATGAAGAGATATTATTATATTAAACAACTATTTCATCTCTTCTTCTGTGCAATTTTTTCATATAAGTGATTCATAATAGAAGGCTGTGAAGCTGAAGTCACTCAATATTCATTTCAAGACCTTCTTTTACCCTAAACCTGTAAAAGTGACTGTGAATTGTCCATTAGCTTTGTGATGGACTGGCAACATCTCCAGGGTTGGGATCTCATCTCCTGCCCAGTGTCAGCTGGGATAAGCTCCTGCCATTATGACCTTCAAAAGGAGAGTATTCAATAAGAACGATTTTTATGAAAACTATAAAATGCAACACTCTGTTGAGAATCCATCATGAGGTTCCCTGACATGCCTAACTTGTAACCTTTTCCAGAAAAGCAACGATGTAATTCAACAGGGACCATTTTTTATCAAGTTTATCTAGCTGGATCTTTCTAATAGATTCATCCTTACAAGTTTAAAAAGATGCAACGATATGTAAAAAAGTCCAAACAATATATTGTGCAGGAAATCCTGTTTCTTAACCATAAACTTGCAACCAAACTCAACGATGAATACCAGGCTTTCCTATAATGCCAGTAACATTTTATCCATTTCAGTAAGTTACAATACAAACATCAGCAACAGTGATTAAAAAAAGCCATCCATCTGCAGACTTTAAAAACATCAGATACATTTAAGCTTCATTGAAAAACATTTAAGTTTGCCTTTATTACCCTTGCATGGCTGCTGTATAAGACTCAACAGGTCACCTGTTTGATTATAACGGTGATACAGAACCACTGCAATATGATCCTGATGTTTCTGAGAGTCACTGTCACTTCACATACTAATCATATTCAGCACAATGTATAGGAAAACATCTCTGAACAGCTCCTCTCTTATTGGGCCACGGCCTCGGGGCCTTGGTTATGATTGGATACTTACAAAAGCCAGCCACCCACACCATGTGTGTCTTTCCCTCCAAAGGTCTGCTCCTGCATATTAAACAGTCTGCAGCAGGAGAATGCAGGAACTCCTTCGCTAAAATTACCACATGAGTAAATACTTTAATAAATAAACGAACCGAGCTACCTCCAACACAGTACGCAGCACAGAGTGTGGCTGCAGGGAGGAGGGGTGTCTTTTGCAGAGGGGTTCAAAAGTGGTTGGGGTGTGGGGTTTAGGCTTGTCACTGTGATGAAGACAAATGATGAAGCTGCATTGCTGTAAACGAGTGAGTCAGCCCTCCCTTCAGACAGACAGGCCTGCAGGAGGCAGATGGGGGGAGGAGGAAGCACTTCAGAAGGAGGGAGAAGGCGAAATGTTTGAGAACTGTCCCTGGTGCTGAAATCTGGAACAGCTGCTTTCCAACAGCTTACAAGTTTAAAATAGATGCAAGCCTCTTTTAATCTCTAGCATCTTATTTAATGTAACAGGTGAGGATCTGACCAGATTTCTGAGGCAAAAAAAAAAAGACTAACTTCTGCCTTTTTACAGATATAAACTTTAAAAAAAAATCCACAACATGAGGACTGTGATATTAGTCAAGCAAAGGTTGTCACAGCTGAGTTTTTCCATGCACATCCTGCCCAGATCAGCTAAAGTAAAGACAGGGAACGAATATCCAAGTTCTTTTGAACCAAGTCAAAAAGCATGTTTTTATCATATATTCCAGTCCTCAGCCTTAAATCTACATAGTGATGCCATGTGTAGAGTTATCTGCATAAACAAACACAAACACACACTCTAGACCCAAAGACTCAATGCAAAACAGTTGGGATAAACAAGAACACCAAACCTCCACACATATCTTTGATTTTCTTTTTCTTGCATTATGTATCTATAAAAGCTGCCCTGTATTGGTGCCAACCTTCAGCCCTTTCACTAAACATCACAGATGGATCATATAGTGCAGATAGTTGAGAGGAATTCACAGATGGACAGTTATTGAGAAGACCATGATGCTGTCAACGTCCCCTCTGTCTTACTTTGGTCATACAGAGTTTGAAACCTGTTAACCTGATTTTTCTTTATTAAAATCAGAGGCTTTAACATCGTCCCAGCAGAAGTTACAAAGTACAGCTTCACTGATGGAGGCGCCTTGTGCTAAATGGTCAACTTGCACTCAGGCGGTGATTGGCAATCCCTCTTCTTTGACATGAAAAGATTATGCAACAGGTTCAGTACTTGGAGACGCTGCCCTGTGCAGTAAAAAGATCACAGTTGCGATATAGATCTTTTCAAATTAGACTAACAGAAGAAGGACGTCACAAGTCTGTAAATAAATGTCCTTTTGTCGGGCACTGCAGAGACCAGGCGGGTGTGGTGACTGCATTAGCAGACGCGCAATCCCCGGCGCAAACGCTCGCACAAGACCGTGATGTGGACATTCTCGTCACGGCTTTCCACCATCGCTATGACAACCCTCAAGTTGTCGGACGTGTCTTGAAGTTCAAATCATTCATCTAGTACCAGGAAATTTGACAAAAGAATGCCTATTTAGCTTCATTCTGGCTGCCACAAGGTGCCCATTGATGGTGCGCCTCCCAAAGCCCGTGTTCCACTGAAAAACATGCACAATGACAATCTGACATCTGCTCTCCATCTGACAACAGCTTAGTATTCCCCACAGACGCCCCACTCTCTCCCCTCTGAGCACCCCATGCCTTCATCATATGCCGCTTTTCCTCTGTACCCCAGTCTTCCCCGAGCCTATGCGGCTTTTTTTTTCGAGCCAGCTTTTCTCCACAATCAACCCAACTGAACAGCGGCTTCATGAAATATGCAGGGGGAAGAAAGGGGGGGGGGGGGGAATAAAAGGCAACTCGGAAAACACCGACATCTCAAGCACAACACTTTTCATGCTCCACTGAGAACTGACCTCCCAGTCTAACGAATCCCACTCTTCGGTAAACATCCGGAGGATTTCGTTTCATCCAAAAAAGCGGACCAGGCGCAGCGGCTCTAAGGAGCGACTGGGCGATGCGATGCCATTGCGCTTTTGGTGATATCCTCATGAAATCAATTTGAACACGAGGACGTCGTCAGAGGAAGGCATCTCGGCGGCGTCGAAACCAACTTGAAATTCGCAGATGAAACGATGCTAAGCTTTGCAGTCCAGCATTTTTTTTTTCTCGGCGATGATTGCAACCAATTAGCACAGCACTTGCGCTTGGAGGCGAATATCTCCTGACAGGGCGCTCCTTCTCCTGAGCATCGCTTCTATTTCAGCTGCTGTGCTGCTTTTTGGAAAAGGGGTGGCAGACTATACAACACACGCAACTTCTCTTTTCCAGGATACGGGGGGGAAATCTGGCGTAGCGCATATTCCACAGCCAATAAATCCCCATAGCGCATTTGACAATCCTTTTTCCCTCAGCTGAGGAGCAACAATAAAAGGAAGCTTTTAAATGTCCCTGTAAGTTGTGCCTCTTAAAACACGTGACTCCGTATATTCCATGGTGAGGGGTGGGGAAAAAAATGTTGTATTTGATCCGTAATAGGCCCTAAGCAGTGGAAAACACGTTATGTGGGGTCATGGTAACATGAATGACACTGGTACCACACAGCAGACTTACTCACCATTAGCACAGCAAAGTTATTATGATGGGTGCAATGAATGGTGGTCGTGTTGCCCCCGGAGCCAGTTATGTGGCAGCCCTCTGCCCTCCAGCCACCGTGTCCATCCAGCAGGTCAAAATCCCAATAGGCTGCGGTGGGGTCTACACCCAGTGCGAAGTGCCTGAGAGCTATAGTAACGGAGTGCACGGCTGTCGCGCGGCTGCACCCATCTGCAAGAAAAGCGACACATTCAGTAAAGGAAACCAGGTGGAAAGTCAGAGTGCTATAGCACAAAAAAAAGCATGTGCGCGCAAGCTTCTGCATGCACGCCACAGCTAAAGTGTTTTTAGATAACTTTCATTAAATGAAACCTGAACAATCCCTGATACAAAACCACGCTACACCGAAATGGGATACATTTTATTCAATTCGAATTAAGGCACACCGGAGGAGTTTAGATTTATTTTAGTACATATGAGCGCATCCACATGTTGCGCAGAACTAACGGACAGCCTGTGTCCGCGCGTGCAAGCATGCATTTCATGTCGGTAACACTATACAGAGCTGACATCACACGCACGATGATACAAATGGATTTCCTCTTACCTAATTTGGTGAAAGCAACTGGTGTTGAAACACTCCTACGCTTCCCATCATCTGCGAGATTTGATGAATTCCCGGTGCAAGGAAAGAGTTTCCCATTGCGAAACACAATAAACTGCAACCTGCAAGTGGAGTTATCAACAGATTGCAAGGCAGAGGAGGAGGTAGGTGTACCAGCCAGCGGTAAATGGATTGAGGCGACTGCCACGGAGTTCTGCGGATGGAACACACACACATACAAAAAAAGAGAGAGAGAGAGAGGGGGAAATATTAAACAATGTTTCCCAAATTCGCTGTCGAAAAAAATAACAAGAAAACACCCATTTTAAAAAAAGGAAAAGGAAATGTTGTTAAACTGGTTTAATCTCCAGAACAGGAGGCGACCATAGATCACAAATGACCAAGGGAACGAGTCTCACGTTTGAAGCGCTCTAGTGCGCCTATTTGGTCCGGCTCCCTGCCGCAGAGGTGGAAATGGTTCTTACCATTTCAGCTTGAGGGCACATCAACACTGCAGCTTGATTTAAAGAGACAACCGGTTAGACTTTATCTTCTTTTCAACGACTAATTGGAAGGAAGAGAGGGGGGGGGGGATCCTTGGTGATAGGCAGCTAGGAGAGATGGATTTATTGCGAATGTCAAAGTGCATGCAATCGCCATCTTTGAAGGTTTGACAAGAGGTGAATATACATTGATTCGGTCCTAACTTGCTTTCAATTGTCGTGGCGGCAAGAAAAATGAAAAAAAAGAAGCACCCAAACAATCCCCCTTGTGCAGCCATTCTCCCAAATCCCACAGGAGCTGCGTTCAAGATCCACACTCCCTCTGATCTGTTCTGACCTGAGGCTGATCATTTTGCATTCTGAGGCATATTAACAGCTGATTGTCTGTGCTCACCCTCTTCTAAGAAACTTTGCTAAAAACAAACAGGTCCAACCTTTTGGATCTACATGACAACAGCTGCACACCGGACATGCCTGCAGAAATGTTACACAAAGGGTGTGTGGAGCAGGGACAGACTGCATTCAGGAAGAGACAGGCAGCACTTAGCCAAGACCAACTTTAATCATTAAAAGGCTTCAGAGGGGCTATGTCAGCATAAAGGACCTGCAGCACACATGTGGCCACATGCTTACCTTCATGCATCAGCTCTTATGAATTCAGTATTTAGGTACTGTGTACTTCCAACGACATGATACGTGTTGTTGACAAGGAGATACATTTTCAGACATAACTTGTCCTGTATTATTCAGAAGAAAGGATAAATCAACAACTTTGTGCGGCTTTAACAGATTTTGAGGAAGAAACAAAAACTCTGACCCTTCATATTCATTCAGCAAGTGACCCTGAAGTCGAATAATGCTAATGAAGGAGGAGGTGGTGATGCATGGTCATGATAAAAATGATGGTGTTACGTCAAGGCTGGCTTTCCTAATGAAGTCTGTTTTGTTCAGCTTTCCATCATGTCACCCTCCAGAGTGAGATGATGAGCACTTTTAGCTTGAGGAGGAGGGAAGCTTTCTAGCCAAGATGAATGTAGGTGCCCATTAAGTGCCCTTACAGTTAATGGGGGAGCTACAACGCCAGAGCCGAGGAGGAAGTTAGGAAAATGTCTGAGTCATGGCGGCCACAGCGATCGGATGTTTGTTTTATGTGGGAGCCATCATGATGAGAGACTTTGTGACCCTTCGAATACATGAACTCGTGTTGTTTTGATCCGATGACTCGGCTCCTCTGTTGTCCTGAAAATAATTTCATACAGGTGACAAAGAGCTGGATCGTGCTTAAACCCAGTTTCTTTTCATTAGAGCCACCATGACCGAGGAGCCAGCAGTGATCTTACAGTATCAGCTTTGTTTGCTATTTGTTTCTGCATTGACTCACTCTTGAAAGGCTATCGATTTTCATCCTGCAGAGTGTGTGTATGCGTGTGTGTGTGTTTGTGTGAGCGCCTATGGGTGGGAGGAAGAAAGACGGACTGTCTTTGCCTTGAAATTTCTGTTGCATCATTTCCTTTCTCTGAACAGCTTTAACTTGGCAATCTGTTTCCAAGACGTCACAAGATACAGACATCAGGGACTGAGCTTGAAATTTGACTGTTAAAGGAAGAGTTAAACGAGAGCCTGGCATTCGATGGGTCTCCTCTCACACAGCGAACACAGATGCAGGTGACCTCTATCCCCTGAGGAAATGCTTACAAAGCGCACAAACATGCGAAAAGAAATCTTATCTCTTACACTTGCCTCCTCATCTCTTTTCTACATCTTTTATCCTCTTTTATGTGGCGTATCAAAGGGATTTACAGCCCAGAGGGTGTGCTACAAGCCATGGCATGCGCAAGGTCCCATTCTGAGAAACAATCTATGTTCCTCCTGAGCAACCTAAACAGCTACATATCCTCAACCCCAACATCACCAGGGACCTCTCACTTCAGAGTTGATTTAGCTGGTTGTACCTGAGCTGCATGACCTTCCTCTAAGCCCCTCCTTTTTCCAACAGGGTAGCATGCTGTAGCCGTAGTAACCACAATCACACACTCCCCCTCCATCTCTTGCTCTTGCCTCAAGATCATTTTCCTTCTCCTTTTTCTGTTTTTTTCTTATTCCTTTCCTCACATAGGGCATTGTAGGTGAATGTCAGCGGTCACCTCCCATTTCAGGCTGTTCCCTCTTGACAACCTCCCTCCATCCTCCTACCTGTTACTTGATGCACAGCCGTGCTTGATACTACTGCCAAGCTGCAAAACAGCCTGCAGGGCAAAACACAGCAGTAGCGTTTGACCTGGGGCAGCCACCAAATCACAGAATACACATTACACTTAAACACGGCCCCTTGATTTGTAGGGATTGAATGGGTTTAGACGTATCAAGCCAGTGAGTATAATTCAAAATTTGAAATAGAGACAACTCTGTGCCCTTGTAGATACATCTATGACAAATACATATATATATATATATATATATATATATATATATATATATATATATATATATATTT
>JAOXYM010000017.1:5385898-5399007 GCA_028567055.1 Leptatherina wallacei | reverse complement strand
CAAACTGATTGTCTGTGAAGCGCCCTGAGATGACATTGTCGTGAATTGGCGCTATACAAATAAAGATGAATTGAATATTGAATTGACATATTAAGAAAAAAAACAGCCCTGTCACTAGGGTCCAATAGTAATAGTAGAAAATAGTAGAAAACTTGTGTTCACATGTGCAGGTGTAAAGTAGCTATTAGCTCTCACTCATTTTTATCCCACTACTACAAGTTCAAATCAAGTTGCATTCACACCATCATGCTCCATATCCAAAACCCTTACACCACCAGCACCAGCCTGAACTGTTGATACAAGCCAGGATCGTCACGTTGTGTACACCGAATCCTGACCGTATGAATGTGAAATGGAAACTCGTCAAACCAGCAAACATTTTTCCATCTCCCGTTGTTCATTTTTGGTGAGTTCATGCAGTCTGTCCATTCTCCTCTGGCCTCTGACATCAACAAGGCATTTTGGTCCAGACAACTGCTGCTCACTGGAGTTTTTTTCTTTTTCACACCATTCTCTCTAAACCCGAGAGATTGGTTGTGTGTGGAAATCCCAGCAGTTTCTGAAACACTCAGACCAACAACCATGCTACATTCAAAGTATCTTAAATCCCCATTTTCCCCTCATTCTTTTGTTTCACCTCCACCTTCACCTCCAACAAGTTTCGACCTTGTATATAAATGCATTTATGTTATTGCGTTACTTCCATGTGATTAGCTGATTAGCCATTTGTATTAACCAGCAATGACCAGGTGTACCTAATGAGCGGCAGGTGAGTGTATTTCCCTTTAATTATGTTTTCCTGGCAGTTAAAAGTAAAACTAAACATGTTGATATAAAATTCTTGTGTAATTTTCCATAAACAAGATGCATAGTAACAGTTAGTGGTTGTCAGACATTAAACAATGTAAATCAGCCATAAATTCAGTTTTCTCACACAAGCTCAAAAGAACAGCGGCAAACAACTTTTCCTCAGGTCCTCATCCTCCCTGTAGCTGCAGTCATTTGCACGGGGCCGGTTAAGACATTAACATTCCAGGCCTGTGGATAAGGATCAGTCTCCACAATTGTAATTAATGCAGTCCACTCCTGCTTCGCATATACAGCAGGCATCTATTAGACTGAACACAGTCAGCACACAAGGCACTTCAGATCAGGTATTGTGTATTCTGAAACAAATTCTCATAACGGCAAGCATGGAGCAGAAGAAACAAGGTGTCTCATTTAGAGACATGGATAATAAACAGCAGATTAAATACAAGAAGCTGAACAGAGCAACGTTCATTCTGGGCACAGCTGTAATGGAAATTGTAGTAATTGGCCCCATAGCACCATAATAAGAAGCTGACTACTCTTACACTTCATGTTACACTTATTTGTAGCAGCAACGGGACTAAATTATGCAGCCCAACAGCATATATTTGTGGACATTCAGTACTCGGACAATAAAATTTCAGCTAATGGTCATCATGAAGGCAGTGGAGTAAAAGGAATGTGCTCTCAATTCTGCAAAGCAATAACAGGATGTTTAGGAAGGAGTGTGTGGGAGAAGAAGACTTCAGAAAGAGTAGGTGGGAAAATGCAGCAATGAACTCAAGAGGTGAGCAAGAATGTGCGCTAAGGACTCCATATATCTGCTGTTATGGCACAGAATAATACATGTATTGCGTGTAGTGGGTGCAGCATCACCTTCTGTATAATGTATGATGCTGCAGGGGTGAAATGTGTCTTGTGAAAAAAAATGGAGAAAAACACAATGTAGAGATTTGTTATTCAGTTCTCAACTACTGACCACGGATGTCTGCACCTTTTGGAGAGCACAGTTCAAAGCTTTGTTTAAGCAGAAACATCAGAAAGCTGGCATTTAGAAAAGTGAGGCATATCTAATAAGCATTATGTTCGTCTCTGTTTAGGAAGCAGGCATTTTAAAGTGTGCCCAGTTTTAATCTACACGTTAAATACAGTTTGCCTGCCAACTCCTGAGTACAATTCTTTCTTATTTGGTTCAATATCCGATCATAATTAGACCCACAGAAGTGAATGTAAATGGAAGTCCACAGGCTCAGAAGTAGCTCATTAGCTCATTTAAGTGAGTTGTCATCACACCAGACATGAACTCAAATTAAATTTTACTCCAGTTCTGTAACTTAAATCTTAGTGTTATTTTGGGTTTGAGACTATTTTCTAAATAATCTGGAAATGGCTGTCACGACTAATAAACTGTTATTGGATCAATATTTATCATATCCAAATCCAAGAATCTCAGAATTGTTCTCACACTCACATTCTCATTTCCAATATGACTGAAGAGCTCACAGATTTTAGATTAAACTTCATTAATGAAGTAGAATTATTGGCATTATTTCTTTTTGTATCATTTTAAACCTGCAATACAACTAAACAACACAACTTACAGATGGTGTTGCAGTTTTATGCCTTCACTTTTTAGCCCCACTTGGCCAAAATCAAAATGTTACATTGACCTTACAGTAACTACCCGCTGATGACCCTCAACTACCTCAAAGAGCTAATGAGCCAACAGGAGGATGATCCTCATTATTCTAGGTTTAGCATTATATTATTCTGAGTGACATAAAGGTAACCACTTGCTTTTGACCTTGGCTTGTGCTCAGAAACACACCAATGATTGTCCATAATGCGAGGCATTAATTCTCCATTATTTAGGCAAAATAAATGTTACATAGTCTACCCTGAATATTTTATTAATACATGTATATCCCAGTCTCAGAGCAGTAAGTTAGTATCCTCGTCTATCCTGGGTGCTCTCACCAAAGCATCACCAATGAGAGCCCATTTTTGCCTTCACTGTAGATCCCTTTATTTTTCAGAACGTAATTCTCTTTCTGTATAACCAGTTCTCTTGTCCAGCCGGTGGATCAGAGTACATACTTTCTATATAACTGTAAACCACAATTGTAATATCCCTCCCTGTGTGATTTCAACACTATTAATACCTTTTATATGTTCAGCCACACATGGACCATGAAGGTAAATGAAGCAGTGAGCTGCAGGAAAACCTCATGGATGAAAAATGAAATGTTTTCAGTTCCAAAAATAAAAGGGCCACCTATCATCTGCTTAAAACAGGATCCGCTACTTCCAGTACAACTTGAACCAAGATGTGAAAATCAAACTCCAGTAACAATGACTTCACAAATAAGTGACGATGAATCACTGTTTCCCCCAGGTTCACAGCCTTGAGGGAAGGGGGGGGGGGGGGGGGGGGAGCTCAAAGGGGGGGGGGGGGGGGGGGGGGGGGGGGGGGGGGGGGGGGGGGGGGGGGGGTATCCAAGGCTGGGGAAGACAAACACTTAAAAGGACAGACAGATAGTTTGTTTTGATTTAACAGGCTATATAAAGGATTAATAAACAGGACATACATTTCGGCAACTTTAAAAACAGCACCCCAAATTTCCTTTGGGATCAATAAAGTATCAATATCTATCAATATCTGCAGAATCATTTATTCATGAACTCTTCAGCTATTAGGTAGCCTATCCATTACAGCAATACAGTGGGAATATGAGATGTGATAATAAATAAATCATTTAAACATCTGACAGCTACACTCAGCTGTGAAGTCACGTCACATTTTCCAAACTTAATCACAGACAAATTTTCCATAAATGACTAAAATGTGGTGAGAAAAAACAAACACTCAGGATAGAAGAAAAGTTTAACTTTTTAAAAGTCCTGATGAAGACTGTTTCATTCAGCTCCACTAAATATTAATGAGGTTCAGATCTCAGGTAACATATTGACATTAATAAAAACCAACAAATATTGGATCAATTTTAAGCCACAATATGCCTCCTAAGACTACGATGACATGTAAATTCAGCTTGTTTAGCTGCATGTAGAAAAGGAAATGAAGTTCTCAGCATGACAAGGCATACTACTTCACTTTCACTTGCATAAACTCGGCTCGAGTCCAACGCTCGCTTTCGGGCAGCCAGCACGGAATATGTGCGTCATGACGACGGGACGAGGGAGCGAGCATGCGTAGAACGAGCGGAATGAACTTAAAGCGGAAGGTACACATGATAGAGGAATTATTGTATACTTACATCGGAATTAAATTAAATGAAAATATAATGAAAATAAATGAAAATGATAATTACGAATTTAAAAAAATAATTTAGTTTCATTTGTAATTATCATTTTCATTCAGAATTAGGTGTTTACATGGTCATTTTTCATCTCTTTAAAGCGGATTTAACTGTTTTTCCAAATGAAATGGGAATTGAAACTCTCATGTAAACGTGGACAATGTGTGTGCGCATCAGGGTGGAACTCTGCCGTGCGCGATACAGAGATCATCTATGACATGCATTTGTGTAAATCAGATGAGACTGTTTAGTTTTTAAATAATACAAAGTATAAATCTATTTTAGAGGGAAGGGGACTTTAAATGTTGTGACTTTGTGCTGTAGAAAACAAGATTAAAAAAAGATTTACTTGACCTTCTGGAGGGCAGTAGGTTTGTTGGGGGTGGGGCATATAATGGTAGAGGAAACACTGATGCAAGACATTAAGGGCCGGATCTATCAAGATCCCAATTTGTTTGTAGTAATTTGCCCGTGCAACCTAGAATTTTGCATGTGGGGCTGGACCACGGTTTGTGGGTGATTTACTAAGATTGCTTGCTTAAATGTTGGCAGGTGCAAATGTGGAAACACCCTATTTTAATGAGAGTTTTGTGGTTTGCAGTATGGCGAGAAGAAAACGCAAAATGAAACTGACCCGGTGAAGATGGAGATATTAGTGGAAGAGACAAAAATGGAAAAATAAAAATAAAAAAATAAATATTAAATAAAAACAATACAACGTGTATCCCCTGCAGAGCCTCAAAAGCCACTAGTTTATGAGGACAAGGATAACGAGTCTGACATCTTCTACAAGGCGCTTCTTCTGTGACACTGCAGTGAGGCGGGATATTCGGGCCACAGCAGCGCTATTTCTGGATTAACAATTAATGTCCCGGCGAGAGGGATCAATGGTGGGGTACAGGTGGTGGTGGGGCTCTCAATACCAGCAGGTCTTGAGCGACTTGGAGATGGGAAAGCGCACAGGAGGTAGAGGGAGGAAAGCTGCTTGCTGGAGCTCTCCTTCAGCCTGCGTATCCAAGTTCAAAATGTGACACGAGCAAAAACGGGAGAATAGAATCTGACACTAATTAGTGTCAGATATAATAGCCATTGAGCTTAGCGGTGAATTCTCTGTTTCTTTCATATTAACTCAGGTTGAGTCACGGTATCCCTTTGATGTGTTGATTGTTATAAAATTTATGAAAACTAAATGCCCTAACCCCACCAATAAGAAAATAGTGTATATCAGACTGATGCGCATCTGCACTCCTGCAGAAGGCTCCTTCCACTCTCATTCAGAGGGTGCAGCTTTTTTGCACCTGATTTTCAAAAGTGTTAAATAAAGGCGCAGAAACAGCGACCACACTTTTAGTAAATCACTTTGCGTTCGCTAAGCTGGTTTATCTGCATTTACTCCTCCCAGTATTTTGCACCTTCTGGCAGAAACGCCCAGAATGCATATTCATTCAGGGCAAACGTGCTAAATAGAGTGTGGCTGTTATTTTGCGTGTGCTGTCAAGTTTGCACACGTTTTAACACGTGCAAACCTTTGATAGATCCGGCCTTAACTGTATTCTTCAAGCACAATAAGCTCTTAGGAGGTGTACATTATAATGGATTTTCACTATATGTTTGACTAAAGTTAATGAGTACCAGTGCAGCAAGGATTGTAAACTTTATGTAGGAGAAGTAAACCTGGGTGATGATCTTGGCGATGGATGGAATACAACAGTGAGAGCTGCATGATTTCCTTTTTTCCCCCCTTTTTAAATCCTTGTCCTTTCACCCTAACCCTTACCATTTTGCTTTTTTGTTTTAACAGCACAAAAATCAAAACTTAAATGAATAAATGACATGGAAAATGTGCCAGAAGTGGTGAGGGGTGATATATTGATTCTGGTTGCCTTACGCTGACCTTAACACTTGTTTATTCCACAAAACCCATTCCGTCACCTGCTTCAGTCTTACTATGAGCGCAGATGTTGCAGGAAGCAACTCAAGAATGCCGTTATTGGACATGAATCATTATTTGATGAAATCCAGCTTTGCTAGAATGATGTCATTTTTAAATCACGGACTTTACAGACAGAAAAAAATGAAAAAGGAGCATTCATGTATTCCAATATCACAGAGGTGGGGCTCTATTAGATTAAGAAGATAAATGAACTTTTTCCAGGTTTACAAGGACATTTTTTTCCCAAGACGATTCGACTTTCTCCCCAAAAAGTCTCTTCAATTCTGAAATGAAAATAAGTCTTGGATGAAAAAAGATACGTCTTCAAAAACAAAAAAAATACTACCAAGACTAATAAAGACAGGGTGGGAGTTTTGTGGTTTTCCAGAGAAAAGACATTTTTCAGGTGGTATGGACGCACACACACCCACACTAATTTAATAAATCTCTGTAGAGGTTTAGCTTTTCAAAACATACTAAAATATGATCTGCTTTTTAATCCAGTGTTTAGTCTGCTTGGCAGCCAGATTACATTGTTCATGTTGCATTACAGTATGATTGACAGCTCCTTCACCCACTAAACTCAACTCATGGGTAGCTTCTAACATACTGTATCAAATGGGTTAAACATTGTGTGTGCTGCTAAATCTGTGTGTGAAAAATTAAATATAACCAGCTTATATTGTTTCAGTAAATCCAAAATTATGGACACGGAGTGGGAGGACTTGTAATTTCAATGCCAAATTAACAGCTTTGCACAGTGCCGTAACAGATGCAGCAGGGGGTGAAAAGTACCATTTCCACACGAGGAATAACAATAATTAGAGAGAAATATACGGAGATACAGAAAGATATCTCACTGTAGAGAGCAGAACACAGTGTTACAGTAATTATAACTTGTGAAAGCCAGTGCTTCTGCAGCAGATTTCATCTGAGCAAACTCTGACTGTGCAATGCAACTCCAATCTGGTTGATCTAAGAATTTTAATTGAGCGAACAGCAGAAGATTCACAGATGGTGCAACATGCAAACACTACAGAGTAATTAGAAATAGTCCCTTTACTGGAGACCGTTTCCTCCAAACACGATGTGGAAAGATCTGATGAAAGAGGGGGGATGCCAGGGGAAAAAAGAGGGAGGATCATTATAAAATGATGGTGAGGAAATGATAAATAAGTGTGGGCAGTTTTTTTTTAGAGTTTATTAATCAGTGGATGAATGCTGAGCACACCTGTGTAACATCTATACTGTGTGAATGTTACATCAGCAAACGGCACGTTGTCTAAACATGAATGTGGGGAAAATTGTAGATGATGTGTGTCTTTGCAAGTATTTTACACAAAAAAAATTTGAAACAACTGAGTCCAAACCAAGCAAAACCGGGAACAACAAGGAGCTGATCATACAAAAAACCCCAAAGAAAAGCAGATTAAAGCTGTGGATGACAAAAGATCCTTTTTCAACTTTTGTTTTCCTGGAGATTTACGAGGGATTTGGATAATGATACAAGCTGTCATAAGACCAGCTGTTAAATGTCAGTTTGCTGGGATGCTTTTTTCCTCATCGTTAAACACCAAATCCAAACAAGTCAACAAAGTCTATTAGTTATCTTTATGTTTTCTCTGCATGCCTGCCATAACAAAGCTCCCCCTGACCTTGGGCACGTCTTTAACAACAACCTAATGTTCTATTAATCTAACTCTAATCACCCTGCATGGCGCGGGATGCAAAGACACGAACATGAAAGCGGCTCGGAACAGACTGAGTGAAATGCAGCAGCGAGGCGTGGAATTCTGAAGCAGGGAACAAAGGAGATCAAGTGCAAAGGACTCCCTGCGGCTGCACCCAAACTTTTAGGAGGCATCTGCTGTACAACATAAAGGAGGACAGAGGGAGAGAAAGGAGGATAGGAACAGGAGTCAATTCCGCTTTGATTTGTCCACCAGAAGAAAAGGTCATCGATAAAGCGGGACAGGCAGATTAACCAGCGCATGGGAGCCAAAACTGAGTCAGTTGGCTGAGCATTTGCTGCTTTAAACCACATAAAGAAAAAAGAAAAAACAGCCGTGAAGAAGGATAAGGGGAGGAGAGCAGGAGTGAGAGGAATAGCTAAAATATGTGTGCTCATGAAACAATACATTTAAAAAGCCATAACAGTCTTTGGAGGGAACTAAGACCTTTTTTAAAAAATAGTTTTCAAGATGGTATAATACTTTAGAAGTTCAATACTTAGAAACACATCTTGCTCCTTCACCTCTGTCACATTTGAATCTCATGTAAAATCAAATGAATGATACTGAGCATTTAAATTGAGTTTTCTGAGTGTACATGTGTGAATTCAAGGGATAAAGAGTTTGAGGAAAAAAGCAGGCAAAAGATCAGACAAATGAGAATCTGAAATGTGAGATGGTTATCAGGATTTAGACTGTGAAATGCCAGTATGACATCATGCTTCTTTATTATAGGAAGGAGGGGGTCAAATAAGTGCCAATGAGAGGGCAGAGGATGATGAATACCATTTGACTGTAGTGCAGGAGGAAGTGAAACTCCTGGCTAGCATAATGACCCAATGTCATGTCGAATGGAAGCCCAGATAATTGGCTTCAGAGATGAAATGTCAGCAGCTGTCACCAAGTTGACTAAGCCATTTAAACTGTCTGAATGGAGATTCAGACCTACAATATGTGTCACGATAAAGTTTGCTTGGCACACACAAAGCTTTTACAGAAAAGTCTTGCCTAAAAATTTGGAATGACACACAAACAGCTGGCGGATGCTCAGTATCTGGGCCTCCCATTGCTAGTCAGTCATCATTTGGTAATTGAGGAGGAAATATGTTGGTTGTTTACTTTGAGTAAGACTGGGATATGACTGGGATTGGGGTTTTAGGCACAAAACTTGTCAAGCTTTCAATTTGCACAATAAATCTTAATGGTTGTTTCAGGGATTTTTTTCAGCCAATGGATGGACATGTTTCCTGCAAGTAAAATTATAACCTGAAATATGTTCAATGACTAGAATTTGCCATCATGCTCCGGGTAATCATGATTAGCTAGTCATTTGTTTATTGGTGCTGTATCATGGTATCCAGTTTGAGAGAGCATGAATATTAGTTGACTGACTGACTTGCAGGTACAGCGGCACTAGAGGCATGAGGAAATTCAAACTCTCCTCATGAATTCAACAATTGTGATCAATAAAATGCAAAAAACCATCCAAAGTCATTTTCCTGATGCTCCTCTCGCTCTTGACCTATTAGCCTCCATGCTCCACAGATCAGCAAATGAAGCTACTGGACTAAAAACGAAAAACACTCATGAGAAAAGTATTAGATTTGTTTTGGGATATTGATCCTTTTACACTAAAATTCATCAGTCAATGACGTTTAACAAACTAAGGATGTCGCAAGAACCCAAACATTAGTTCTGAGTCAATTGAGAAATGCTTAAAAATAACTACTGCCCATGATTTCTAGAGGTACCAAAGGTAAAACATGGATAACAGATGTTGTAAATAACATATAGTACTGTGCAGAAGTGTTGAGTTATTCCTCATTTGCTCTTATTTTGCATCCAAGGAGCCACACTTCATTGCCATCTTTAAAACCAGCTTTGATCAATAGTACTTTGAAAGTCTTTGGCTGCTTTTTACTGTAGAATATAAACATTATCACCATGTTTATGTAATATGTTTACAATATAAGCTCAAAATTGTGAGATGAAATCATGTTTAGCAATCGTTTTGTTCCGGTGGGGGGGGCAAACAAATCACATATACTGACATATTTACAGATGATCGACAAAAAGTTAGAGAATAAGCTGATAAGCCAGGGAGCATGTCTGACATGCCTTACATTTTACCTTTCAGTTATAAACACCCGGACACCAATTACCAGAAAGTTCTTACACGTCTTAACAAAGGGAAATTTCAGACTTAAAACCCCCTTATACTGCAGTAAACATAAAGACATACCTGGCTCTGATACAGTAGGTGTAATCAGAACAGTGGGAGCTTGTTTGGCACAAGCCTTAATGTAAATGTTAAAATGTAACGGAGGCTCAAGTAAACATCCATCACTCTCACCTGAAATATCCAGCTGCTCTTAGATTTTATGGTATGATTTGATGCCAAACTGGAAACTTTAACTTCATGAAAAAAAAAAAACAAGTAAAAGCCATCAAAACAGAGGTGAACAATAAATCCTCATCTCCTCATGTAATTCTCAAGCTAATATATAACCAAGTTAACGAGATGTTTTCTTTACTTTGGTAAAAACAATGAATACTGGTCAGATGTGTGTTTTTATATGTTTGAGAAAAGGTTATCCTTGACCAATTTTAGTATTAGCTATAACAAAAGATGAATGTTTTTGTCCTCTCCTTTGGAGTGCCATTAAATAATAATAATTCTTTGTTGACGTTGATCTGCATCGTGGTGACTGGGCACAGAATTAGTTTTCCACCTAATTATTTTGATAGAAGACACACATTTAAAGCAGATTCAATATATGACTGAAAATAACCTTCTACCCAATTTTTCCTTAAGCAGTCCAGAGCTGTCATGTCTGCTGTAGCTGTCAGAATATAACTGGCTTTGTATGATAATGCTTATCTCTTTTCTTTCTTTTTTTCTTTGAAGGACATCAGAAATGTGCAAATACCTCCATTTATTTTTACACTGGTGCAGTGTGGAAAAAACGAGCAACATTGTTATGCAGCAGTAAAAGACTGCATTGGACAACGCAGCCTACAGAGAGGCTTGGTAAGCACTACTCTAAACACAAGATCCTGTATCATTCAGCAAATTGTTGGACAGAGTATCGGAGTAAATTGGGTAGGGCAAAAATGAAAGGGAAAGTAGATTTTCAACAAATGCTCTCAGTATAGACTTAAAGGAAAGGTGGGACTGAATTGGAATGGGATTGATTCATTTGGGAATAACTTGTTTAACAGAGTCTGAACAGGAAGTTGAGCTTCTTCCCCGTTTCCCCTGGAAAGAGAAATAAATCTTTGCCTTTTAGTCACTGGAAATAGGAGTCCCCCCGGGCTTTCTGATCTCCAGTCAATGATTAGGAAATTTGTCCTCACTCCTCCTGTTTGTCATATCACCTTGTCTTCTTCCCACTAAGCCTTTGCATCTCTGTTCTCTCTCCCAAATGTCCACCAGTCTGTCTCTAGCCCTTCATTTGTCACTTTCAGCTGTGTTACACCCATTCTCATTCTTTTTTTTCCATTTTCAGTTCTCTTTTGTCTCCAACCCTCCCCTCCTCTTTCTTCTCTTCTCCCCTTCCTTCCTCTCTTATGATGCGTTTAGCATTCAAGGCTTCTCACTGCTGCATCACAGGCCTGTTTGTATCACCGAGCAGCAAAGTAAGAAAACAATGTGATTCCACAGGGAGGGAGGGAGGGAGAGAAATTTCTATACGCCTTCAAATTGGAGGATAATGCATCTGCATGGATGTGCAGCCACACACGTGCACTTGAGCTGCAAATATTTATGATTCACGCCTTTGCAACGCAGGCCAACAGAGGATCCGTGTAAAAATGATGCATTCACCTGTCCAAGAACACACACAAGCATAAACTCAAGATGGCACCTTTTCATTATCAATCGTACGATTAACTAATAAACCTTAATACGTATCCAGTGTTAATGCCAGTTGCCATTTGACTTTGTCAGTTAACTACAGTTCAGCATCCATACAATTAACCTCCAGTCTTTTGAATTTCAAATATGGAGGCTTGATTTCCTCAGTCTGCCCATTCTACATACAGACAGGTCAACGAGCTAATAGAGTCCTTGAACTGCTCTTACTGGAGTTAAGTACTCTACATCTTCCATTGCTAAATTAGAGAACTGTACATAACCCATTCATACATGAATTATTTCAACCCCAGGCGTTCACCTCATGAAGCCAAATGCTTAGTGAATTGGGATAAACTGGGGTATATTTGAGATGTGCTCTTGCTTTTCGTTTGCATAAGAACCTGGAAGATGACTTCAACACACTCCCAACAAAAACAGCAAACGCAACCACATGTGTGACCTTGAATTTAAAATAATAAAAATAAAAAAACAGATTAAAAAGATGAATGAACAGAGGGAGGTGGAAATAATCCAGCCTGTGAGCCTAAAGGCGTCCACTAATTAACTGTCAATGGCAGTAAAGAGGGAGATCTAAAGTGGCAAATATTGTCCCAAACTGTCATCTCAATGAACCATACACTCTGCAGTTCATTACAACGATAACATTCACTGACTTGTTAAATAAGATAAGATGCCATATGTTTATGTAATTTAGAGATAATTAGTTCAGAGTCTGTGCTAGTCACAGTAGCACTCCACAAGTAAACAGTGTGATACTAAGTGAGGGTGAACAGGCAACCAAGCAGTTAACAAGAAAGATGCTGGAAAGAAAAATTGCTTTTTGACTAATTTGCTTCATTGCAGCATTTCATGCAGCTTTTGGTTGACATACTAAGATTAATGAGCAAAGGTACTCTCTCTGGCTGCTTTATTAGGTACGTCTGTTCAATTGCTTGTTAGTAAACATATCTGATCAGCCAATCACATGGCAGCAGCTTAATATATTTATTCACATAGATGTAGTCAAGACAAACGCGCTGAAGTTCAAACTGAGCATTAGCATGAAGAAGAGAGGGGAATTAAGTGACTTTGAACGTAGCATGGTTGTTGGTCAGAGTATTTCAGAAACTGCTGATCTACTGGGATTTTGCCACACAACCATCTCTAGAGTTTACAGAGAATGGTCTGAAAAAGAGAAAATATCCAGTGAGCAGCAGTTGTCTGGACCAAAATACCTTCTTGATGTCAGAGGTCAGAGGAGGTTGGACAGACTGTATGGAGATGATAGAAAGGAAGATAACCACTGGTTCCAACCAGGGTAGTGAGACTACCATCTCCGTTCACAGCATCTCAATACACAGCACGTCCAACCCCGAAGCAGATGGGCTACAGCAGGGGTGTCAAACTCCGGTCCTCGAGGGCCAGAATCCTGCAGGTTTTCAATGTATCTCTGCTCCAACACA
>JAOXYM010000017.1:5360765-5374274 GCA_028567055.1 Leptatherina wallacei | reverse complement strand
CCACCTTTGGGATGTGGTGGAACGGGAGATTCTCATCATGGATGTGCAGCAACTGTGTGATGCTATCATGTCAATATTGAGAAAAATCTCTGAGGAATGCTTCCAACACCTTGTTGGATCTATAACACCAAGAATGAAGGCAAATAGGGTCCAGAGGTTCAAGCAAGGAATATGTCAATGGATACTGACATAATTTGTTCTGGCATAGTACTAGAAATCCACTGGCAGCTCTTCACACATTTAAATGCTAAGTACTACTTTCGGGTAAATTGGCATAGGCTACATTACTTCATGCAAATATAGCCACTGATGATGAGAAGGACAGTTAACTGTTTGGAAAAGGGTTGGCGCATTTACCTAAAAAATTAAAACTTAGCAGGTGATTAGATAAAGCATATTTCTATTAAAGATTCAAACTTCAATTCAACCAATTAGATTAACCAAATGGAACTGGTTAAAGCGGCTTCACAAAATAAGAACAATGTGCCAGCCATAGAAAATTCCTGCTTTGAAAAACATTCTTACTATTCCTATTGTTTCATGCCTGTTTAAATTAGTTGTGGTGAATCTTTGTTCAGTCTTACATCTTTCTGATTCTCCACCAGCCTTGTCAGTCTCTCCACCAGGTGTGTGACGAAGATGACATCCATGACATCAGTAAAGTGTGCCGCCCTGCTGGTAAAGGCCACCAACTGCTGGCCTAAAGGCTGAGCATTGCTGGTATTAATAGGAATCTGGGAAAAAAAGTAATATTAAGCATATATATTTATCTATATTTAATGAAGACGATCATACATCGTATTGCCACCATTAGACAAAAGACAACATTAAATGACTGTTTCAAAGCAGTTCATATCCAACTTTTTTTATGAGTGCTGATACCTGGGTGAGCTCATGCAGTACACGGGTCAGTTCACTGGCATATGGACACCGAGTGTAGTCCTCCTCAGCCCACCGCCCAGTCCGATCACAACGCCGCCATGCTTTCTTCTCCTTTTGGCTGGAAGAGTGGAGAGCACTGCCAGAGGGGTAGGGGGCAGAACCAAAAGTTGCAGGAGCACAGGGTGAGAAGGCCAGGATGCCAGCCAAGGTCTTTGGCCACCTGCCATAAAAAACAAAAGAAAAAATTCAGAATAACCAGAAATTAAGTGAGTTCAAGATTTTGAACTCCCTACACTATTTAGCAATTAAATTTTTCCTCTTAGTTAAGCCCAAATTTGCATAATTGACTTACAAATACCCTGCCTGGCCCAAGAAAATAGTCCCCAAATAGTCCTCCTATTGATAATTACTGCATGGGCGATTATTTTTCAGCTGGCAACAAGTTGTTCAACTCCAACTGATGCAATTAGTAGCGTCTCATTTCTTGAACAACCATGTGGAAAGACATGTCATGGTCATGGAAAAGATGCTAGTCTGTTTCAGAAGGGTCAGCTTATTGGCATCAAGCAGAGAAAACATAAACTTGATGCAGAAACTACTAACATTGGGTTAAGAACTGTCCAACGCATTATTAAAACTGGAAGGATAGTGGGGAACCATTGTCTTCGGGAAAAAAATGTGGTCGGAAAAAGTCCTGAATGATGGTGATCATGATCACTTAAACGTTTGGTGAAAACAGATCAAACTCAGGGCTATGTTTAATAGTTAAAGTAAGAACATGTCTACACACAATGCAAAAGGAACTCAAGGGATTGGGACCTAACATCCTTGTAGCCATAAGAAAACCACTAATCAGGGAGGCTAAAAGAAAGAAAAAGGCTTCAGTTTGCTTAGGAACAAAGATTGGACTCTGGAGCGATGGAAGAAGGTCATGTGGTCTGATGAGTCCAGATTTACCATGATCCAGAGTGATGGGAGCATCAGGGTAAGAAGAGATGAAGATGAAGTGATGCAGCCATCATGGCTAGTGCCTACTGTACAAGCCTGTGGGGGCAGTCTTTGATCTGGGGTTGCTGCAGTTGGTCAGGTCTAGGTTCAGGTCTAGGTTCAGGTCTAGGTTCAGCAACATTTTGTGCCCAAAAAACGAGGTCAGCTGACTACCTGAATAGGCTGATCAGGTAATTCCATCAATTGATTCTTTTTTCTTCCCTGATGGACATATTCCAGGATGGCATTTCATCAGGCTCAGATTGTAAAAGAGTGGTTCAAGGAGCATGAGACATCATTTTCACACATGGATTGGCCACTACAGTTCTTTTTTGATTGGCAACTTTGTTTTTTTCCAGCCATGCAATATATACTTATTATCTACTATTTTGTTTTTATTTTGCTGAACTTTGCCAAATTTTGCCAATTTGTAAAAATTCTATATGTGTTTTCTGTCTTCCAAGTTATTTTTTTATCACTGTCTTTCTTCTTCATACACAAAACAACTTGTTACACATTTATGACAAAATACACATACAGTGGGCAGTCCATTATTTTACACATCAACACATATTTTCTAATTCTGTGAAGTATGATTGTTTTAACTCCCGGAGCTTTCTAAAAAGTCAGCTGTGCACAACACATATGGCTAAAATAGGAAATGTTGCATCTACACCTTTAACTGCAGCTTGCACCTCTGTTACATCAACGTTGCTGTGCATTCACCATCATGACAGGGCAGTATCAAATTGCCTGCACACTACTTTAATGTGCACAAAAGTGGAAGATGACAAATGTCAGTGAAGATATCTGAGGAAGAAACCTGTTCCTGCCCGTTCCTCCTAAAGGGGGAAATGCAGCGTTATAGTTGTTTTTAAGACCATGCAAAGTTCACTGAAGTCTCCTGTGAAGCAAGAAATTACACTTTTCAATAATGCCATCAAGTGCCAGCACTGGGAGCTGCTCTACTGAAAGGGGGCCAGAGTGGTTTTACAGGCAAATGGATAAGTCTAGTTTTCTCGGTAAGTTCATGTTTTAACAAAATAAAGCTTGTTTGAGTGTAAAAAGCCAGTCAAATATTCTATGTTAACATTATCAGGGTGTAACAAAAGAAGTCCAAGTCTTGTTTCTTGGCAGTATTGGAGATTAAATGTCCCTTTTTCTTTTTTTTTTTGCTTCTAAAGCCTCAGGAGAGTTGGATTTTATATTGATTAAAATGGTCTACAATCAGAGGGAAACCATTTTTCTTTTGTTTTGTGCTTTTCTGCTTCCGGCAACATCAAAATCCAACTGCTGGAAAGTCATCAAAGCAATACTGAGTGTAAAAATGTTTCTGACTATCTAAATTAGAATAAAAAAGCATGGTACTCAGGAAGCTACTAATCTGTTCTAAGGTTAGAGGACTGCCATTTCTCTGCTTCCCTCCCCATTCTGCTTTATTCCCCTTCGCTCTACATTCACGTTGTTGCAGCAGCTACTTAGTAATAAATGACATTAATTTAGCCTGCAACAAAAAAGGGGCTCATTTTCCAGCCCATTACTCCAATGCTTTTTGAGAAACAAAGCCTGTGCGCTTGCTGTGCTGAAAGTGGGCTGTAAAGTATAGCAGCTACAAAGGAGCGTACATGACAACAACAAACCCACTGGGTTTGCCGGATGAGGAGAGGTGGATGACGTGAATGTGTGTGGACCACTTTGAGGTTTCAAGGTGGTCACACGGAGCGGAGGACATGGAAAAGCGGGATATATGGAGGGGAGGTACGTTGTTTTTGCTCCTCTTTCTATCTAAAACCTCAAACATGGAAACAAGAGTAGTGTTTTTCATACTCGCAGGATAAAACCCAGCATACATTGAGCCGAAGTGTGTGTAAGAGTTCCTATATTACATCCATTCAACTTGACTTTATTAACTGACAAGACTATGTCGTACTCACAAAATTTTGGTTTATTCATTAAATGAACTGGTGCAAGGTAGACCAGGTAGAACAAAAAATAGCTTGACAAAGGAACTGACTCAAGTACCTCGTGTGCACTGTAGCCTATGTGGAGGGATAACATTGACAAAGCGTTCTGATCACAAGACTGATATCCTCTGGTACTATAAGCCTACTATTAAAACACAGACAGGTTAAACTACAGCCTCTCTTGGGGGACCCCCTGATATACTGATAAAACCAGTCATTACTGTCCATTCCTCTTAATTATACAGAATTCTAGCTTTCTTCTTTAATTTTAACTAATGCCAGACAAACCTAACTGTTTGAAGAAACAATTGGACGCTGAAAATCTCATGCTTGTGTGACTGATCGATACCACCAATCATGGGTTAGCTTTGACTTAAGGCCAATATTTACAGAAAATTTAACTAAATACTGTAGGTTTTCCATTTTGTTTCAGAAGAGGTTACTAGAAGTTCTTTCCAAGATTTTGATGCCCGCAAAAAACAAGAAGACCCTCTCAAGAATTAGAGCCTTTTTTTTTTCTTTTCTGGGATACTAAAATGGAGGAGGAATATATTAGGGGTCGAGGACAAGGACCTGCATTGTTTTTCAAAAAACTGCTTTGAGATAATAATTTAACATTTATACACCACTGAGGAAAAAATTGCCATTTTCCTTGGTTGTGCTAAATGCTAAAAAAATTATATTAAAAGTTTAATGCCTAATTTGAAAAGAAAGAACTATGCAAGTCATCCTTTAATTACTGGTAAGCAATACCATTTGACCAGAAACACCCAGCCTGTATTTGCTGCTGACTCGTAAGTCAAGCTGTAACAAGTCCAGCTAGCTTGGAAAGGCTGCTGTTTTGAATTTGTATTGTCTACCATTTTATTTGAAAGGTATTCTAATTGTTCTGTTTGGTTGTTTTACTTCCTTTCCATGCATATGTTCTGTCTTGTGCTGTGTTCAAAATGTGCATTCATTCGCTGCAAATAACACCATGCAGCAAGTCATGATGTTCAAAATACAACTGAAATTTTATAAAATTTCATTAAATAGCTACTGTATTTTTGCCATGTGGTACAGAAAGAGGAGTAGCCTATTATGTACAGTAGAAAGACACCACCATGCATTGCAACCTGAAGCCAAGAGCTAATTGAGCTAGCCTACAGCTTTTTTTGGTAGCTCTAGTTAGCATGCTCCATTAGCTTCTAGCTTTATTCCAGCTGAACTTCTTTTTTTTTTTTTTTTTTTTTTTTTAACCAGTCTAAGAATCTCTTGGAAGCAGACAATTCTTCTCAAATGTATCAACAACAAAGTGGCTCATCATAATATATTAGAATTATATTAAAACCTTGAGTTGTTTGCACGCAAGCTAATACTGTGCACACGGTGGAGCTAAAAACAGCTTTTTGACATATTTGACAGCTGTTCTATGTAATATTGATTAATGACACTTAATCTTTCTTAATATTGCATAATGTACAATATGTACATAACCAAAAATAGCACAATGTGTGTTACTTAAGATGTGATGTGTGTAACTGAATATATGATGCACATTTATCATAACCTGATGCGTTCAGGTAGTGTCCACTATGCATCAGTGTCGTTTTAACCCTATCCACTTTTGAGCAAATAACACAATGAACATATACAGACAGGGAGTGACCCAAACACAGCACTGCTCTTGTTTGTTCACAGCTGTGCCTCATTGTTAATCAACCCATAGTGGGTAGGCTACAGTGGAAATTAAAAAATTTAAAAAGTGTTCACATCCCTATTAAAATCCCAGGTGTTTGTAATTTTGAACACAATTAGAGCACAATAAATCACTTCAAACCTTTAATGTGGCGTCTAAAAATACAATTCAACAGAAGAACAAACCAATCTAAGGCAAAAAATATTAATTCTATTTAAAAATGTTCAATAAGCAACTCCTTCAGCATGAAAACTCATAAACTACCATTATTATGTCTCTTCGACTTGAAGGTCCATCTCTGTTTTGCCATGGATAGCAGTTTGGATTTATTTCTATTTTTCTTAGAAACCATGCCTCAGTTTTTCTGTGTTTTGTTCTTTTATGTTTTTATCAAAGTGTTTATCTTTTTCACCTGCTTGCCATACTTTCCATTTGGGTCCCCATCTCGGCTTGTGTTTGCCAACAATATACCATGAGAATGCATAGGCAATATTTTACAGATAGAGTTTTGGATATAGCATGTTGACCTTGTCATGTTTGCCAACCAAAGAAACAAATATGTGTTCTTAGCACCTGCACTTTATTTATTTACATCTGTAAGTGACTTGAGGGACTAGCCTATATGTGCTTGATGTACAATGCTGTGTTGTGTAATGAGAAGTAGTCTTGAATCTAAAGTTGGCTGTATTTGCCACTGCATTTACTATAGAAATATAACAATGGTATCTCTTTTCTTATCTATAGTAGGACGTCATTATTCCAAGGGGACCAACACAAGCTGAAATTCTGAAAGTTGAATCCACATGGCTGACTGTATAGTGCCAAACAGTGTATGGATGCAAGGTGACTCACCTGAAATCCCCTTTGTTGTTGTTTACTCTGTCAGCAGGGCAGTACGGGGCTGACGTCTCCACTACAACTATTTCCATCTGCTGGGAAGTGTTCCCTCGGGAACTGGTCACCAGGCATTCCCAGCTGCCAGCAATGCCCACATCGATGTTGGAGAGGATAACCTCACTGTAGAAGAAGTGCAGAGATGGACATATGTGATTTCAGGTCTGGCATGTGTGCCAGTGAATTTCTGTGTTTAAACTATCATTTTTGTTCAAAGCGGTCACACATTTATGGTTAAATGTACTGCAGTTTTATTTAGGAGCACTTTGGGTGCCAGTGATTATATTTGGTTTTGGCTGGTGAATAAAGTATGACAATAAGCTGAAAGGGATAATGTTCAGGTAAAATCTCAAGAATCCAGGAATGGGTAAAGAGTATAAATATGTGTTTCACTAAATCTTATTATTTCAAGAGACCCCGTGTATGTGTATGAGCATTTGCCATCTTAAAATGTTTGATCATTACTAGGGCTTATCTTATCTACTCTGTCACAGTGTTTCCTATCTTAAAGGCAAAATCCTGATAAAAAAAAATTATGATAAAACAATGGATATGCAGATTATTTGTCGGGGCACATCATCTTGAGGATTTCACTTCTAGAAAAAAAAGAAAAGTAATAAAAGATTGCCCAGCAACAGGAATAACTACTTCCATGGAAATATGGCCTCCTTGAGGAACATGACCATCAGTTTAAATGTAATAAAAGACACCATTCAGTTTGCCCTGCATGTACTTTAAAAGTTAAAAACTTTATGTAAGCTATTTAATGACTTAATTAAGCTGCATGTGTTTTTAATGTATTTATAATATACTATAAGTATTGGATGAAGTTTTTAAATGCAACAGGAGACCAATGGGAATGCTTGTCCATTAGCATGAACAACACTCACCACTCTGGGCCTCTGAGCAAGGCTCCTCCACCCCCAACTGCTCCCAGGGGACTAAAACATGGCAGCAAACTGCTCTTTAGTAAATGTAAAGATGATGTAAGGTTTAACCAGGGGATATCACCTTACTGAATGCAGGATGGCGGCATCCACTGAGATGTGCAACTAAAGAAAAGCACGGGACTCCAGTGTTGGCAGAGATCTGGGTTTTTTACTCACTTTTTTTATTTACATATACATCAAGCATCGATTCCTCTCTCCTTTTTTCTGTCTCTAATCCACATCCTTCACCAAGTAAAAACTATGGCCACAACCATTTAGTGCAAACCACAGGAGTGTATTTATTAGTGTGACCCTTAAAAACAAACATTCAATACAAACTAACTCTAAACACTTATCCCAAAAAGACTAAATTACATAACCCCTTATCCATCTACTTAAACCATCAATACAACAAATATTAATAAAGCAAAATAACAACTTCTTCCCTAAACTCCCCTCTCTCCTGAGGCCACTTGGTTAGTGTCAATCAAACCAATTAAGCACACCAGGCCCTTGTTAGCAACTGTTATGGACGCCCCTCCATGACAACCTGATCTCTCAGAGATACGTGAAATAAGCACAAAGTTATTTCAACACCCTCCACTTATATACGTGTTGGCATGTAATTGATCAAAATTACGTGCTGGGCCCACGAAAATGAGGGCAATGTAAAGTCAATGGGAAACTTTTTCATGACGTCCACACAACTTTCCTGGTTCCACAAAAGGCTTCATTTTATGTTTTACGACAGCAGAAAAAAAATATTTTCATATGTTTATTTAATTTCACTAAATAAACTGTGGTCAGGCCTTTTTGCACAAAATAATGTATATTTGCAAATATCCATTAATATCCTGAGCACATCAGTGCTGAAATATCAATTGTGGGGCTCAGTCGTCGTCTGCGGGACTTTTCTGGTTCTGAAACAACAAAAAAAGGCAGAATATGCTGGGAAATATTTTAAATATATTTATTATAATTTTACTGATTTAACTATGGTGTAATATTAAAAAAAAATATCTCTAATAACTTTCATTTGTTTGTAGGAGTGTTGTTTATGTCATCAGATCATTTCCTATAAAACCTGGATGATTTGACTTATGTGACTGAAAGTATAACCGTGTCCTATTTTTATTAATCTACTGCTGATATTGGTAGAAACAAGTTGTACAATGAACAATAAATGCGATCACATTAACTCCAGAATCAGCGGCACTGATACAGGAAAACTCCCGATCCAGTCTGACTGGAATCCAGTCCGCATGCAGAGCTCAAATCCTCAGCATTACGGCGCATCTTCAGGAAACAGACATGAAATGGAGACATTTAAACTGTGACTATGAGCAAAACAACCATGAGAAGGCTGCTTCTCTTTCCCAATGGACCTGAAACAGGTTAGATTATTGAATACAAAAGCTCTTTTATTATTTACAAAGTTTCTCTCGGGTCTCGCAAGATCTTTGCAATGAATGCTGCAATGTGTTTGCTGCCTGACACGTTCCAATTCTCTTCAGACAGCTGTCCACTGTAGGAAGGCAAGGTTCCATTTCAAATGGCAGTCATCCAGCGGCTCTGAGAGCTCATAGGCCTTGACTTTGTTTATTTTCATGTATATTTCAGGGATATACAGAAGGTTTTCCCTTGTTTTTTCGCTTTCTATTTGTTTTTCAAAAATAAAGCAACATTTTGGCCTGGTTTTTATGTCATGATGGAAACTTTTGATCATACTTACTTACAGAGATTTTAAAAAGCTTGTTGCACAAATCTTTTTAAACTGGATCCTTTATTAAACTCACTTCACTTATTTATTATTTACTATTTACTAATTTATTTTTATTAAATGGACTTGATGCATTGGAATAAAACCCCAGCAGTGCATTCATCAACTACTTATGCACAAGCAAATACATCCAATTTGAAAACTATATGGTTTATTGCCTTCTGTAAATAGGTTAACATTACAATTTGACTTCAATAAAAGTATATATTATGTTATTTCCCAGTATTGAAAAGGTAGCGTATGTGTAGATATTTGATCATCTGTAATATGACCCTGACTCTGACCCATAGACTGTGTGCTGACTGTGTGCTGTGTCTTTAAAGGTTATACAAATGACCTAGCTTGTGAATAATATCATAACTCTAAAGGTGACAGTTTGGGAAAATACTTTCCATAAAACTGAAGGGGGACAAAACCAAAAAGCTTCATTTTTTTAATACTCAGTCAAGCACTCTCTGATACGTTGTCTCTGAAGGGATCTCAAAGAAATGAGAAAAAAAAACTTTGACTTTCACTAAACCAGATCTTCATCTGAAGAATAACATCAAATTATGACTCTGCAGATGGACAGGAGAGGGAGTACAGGGGCCTGCTGGAGAACTGTGTGGGATGGTGCAGGTCTGCAGCTTAACAACTCCAAGATTAAGAAGATGGTGGTGGACAGGAGGAAGAGAGAACATCTCTAGCCTACTTCTATTGAAGGTTCAGACATGGAGGTGATCAGGACCGATAAATACCAGGGACTGCAGCTGGAGGACAAACTGGACTGGTCCAACAACACACATCATCCTCTGAAAAGGACAGACCTCTGTAGTTCCTGAGGAGACGAGGGTCCTTAAACATCTCCAAAAAACTGCTATTGGTGTTTTACCAGTCTGTTGTGTCGACTGTTCTCTCTTCTGCTGTGGTCTGTTGGAGGATGCTGGACGATTGGACAAACTGGTAAGGAGGGCTGGGCACAAAGCTGGACTCTTTGGTGTCAGAAAAATTGACCCTATAAGACCATCCTGGACTCACCGGACTCTGGTCAGTCGCAGGAGCATGTTCAGCTGCAGGCTGCCGGCTCTGACCTCCTCCCCTGGTTGAGGGGTCGGTCTGTCTCTGTCTGTCTGCCTCTTTGACAAACCTGACTTTTGCATTTTAACCTCTGTGGATATTTGAAGGTTTATCATTAAACAACAAATTGGGATAAAGACATGTGATCAACTGTTATATAGAGCTCTTGAGCTGAGCTGTCATGTAATAAACTATGTGTTATAACCAAGAACTGTGGCCTATGATGATAGGCCTATGGATAATTACTTATATCAGCGCCATGATTGTAGTTCTTTAAAAAACGAGCTAAAACAATGCATCGTTTACACAGCCTAGATCAGGCCTGCCAAATAAAGCTGAGCTAGTGATTACACTACTGCTAGATGACACAGTACATGTTGATAAAATGTAAATATGATGGATTTATTTAAGATATAGCCTATATAATCTTTTATTAAGCTACAGGAAGTGGACGCAGGCTGCAGTCCTTCAGGTTTTTACACTTTAGAGAGGTTTGTAAAAACACACTTCCTTCATATTTCAAACATCATACAGCAGAAAATGTCTGTTACTCAGCAGTCTAACTAAATGATCGGTGGAGAGAAAAAGTAATTATGTCGGTTTATTTAAGATATTCGCCCACACCAACAGCGGCCAGTCGGAAGAGGAGAAAAACGTGTCAGTTGAGATTAAAGCAGAAAGACTTCATGTTAAACCAAACATGGCTTCATATGTTTTGCTGATTATGACTGTAAAGTGTGTTTAATGTCGGCTACTTTACGGAGGCAACGTCTCGTCAGGTTGTCTCCTGCACCAGATGCAGTGTTACTGACACGGCCCACTCGCAGGACCGTTTGGGGAAATACCTGGAGGGGTGACATAGGTTAGAATTCTATGGGCGAGCAGGAAGACACGGCACCGGATCAGGAAAGTTTTAGCTGTCGCCCCGCAATTCAACCCGGACAAGTGGAAGATAATGATATCCGATGCGTCATCGGGCTTTCATATGTTCCGCTTTCTTCTTATCGATGTGAATCGATAACAGGAGAATAAAACGATCTTTTCAATCATGTAATCGAAACTGATTCCGTGCCGCTTGATCCAAAATCATCTGACTGTAAAAAAAAAGAAAAAAGAAATGTGAAACTACGATAAATATAGGCTATTGATAATAGGGTTAAGGGCTATTTTCCAGCATATTCAGCCCTTTTTGTTGTTTCAGAACCAGAAAAGTCCTGCAGACAACACGACAGAGCCCCACAATTAATTCATCAGGCCTGATGTGCTCAGGATTTTATTAGATATGTGTGAATATCTGGGCATTAGTTTGCTAGAAGTCACATGAACCATTTGTGAGAACGGTCTGACTACAGTTAAGTTAGTGAAATTAAACAAAGATATCAACAACGACAAAAAAAGTCTGCATTCGGAAACGTAAATTGAAGCCTTTTGTGGAACCAGGAAAGTCGAGTAGAAGTCACGAAAAAGTTCCCCACTGACTTTACATTGCCCTCATTTTCGTGGGCACAGCACGTACTTTTGATCATTTACGTGCCACCGACACATAAATAAGTGGAGGGTGTCAAAACAAGTTTGTGCTTATTTCACATATTTTTGTGAGATCAGGTTGCTCCATTAGAGAGAAAGAAAGGTTAGAAGGAAACCAAAACATATACTGAAAAGAACTAAATCAATGTATCAACCAACCAAATAGGATCTGTCTTTAGTGGACCATACATCAACAAAAACAATAAATGACATCAGGGTAAACATACATATGAACCTGAGCCCCTGCTTAGTGAGGGGGTATCTGCATCTCCCTCACAGATGGGTAAAATGCAGAGCCCTGTTTCCCAATCAGGATTAATGACATAAAAATGATTATCATTATTATGAATATTTAAAGTTAGCTGGCTGGAATCCCAGAAAGCATTTAACAGAAAGTGAAAGTCACCTTCAAAATGAGAAAAAAATGTTTTCTCGATTCCCATTTTCTGTCAATGCACCTGTTAACCAGAGTATTTAGGTCTGCGCCTTGTTCAGCAAATATGTAACGAGAAGAGAAAAAAACCCAAAGAAAGAACAAAAAAATGAAAGCAGACGTGAAATCGTCCTTGCCTTCAAACCAAGGTTTATTTAGCTGATGGGTTCTGTGTGGAGTGTGGAAAGAAAATGGAGCACCAAACCCACATCATCACAACACATCCCAGTTTGGGTATTCCCAATTCTAATCTATTCAGTTATGAATTCCACATCAAGGTGAAAACCTCACTAGAGATAACGAGAGAAATCCAACCAGAGTGGAGAAAACTGAATGCATTCTGTTCTGTGACTGCAACGCAAGAGATGTAACTCGTTTATACATCATGTCATGCTCTCACGAGAACTCATCTCCTGTTTGTTGTTTAGTAAGAGAAGAAAAGCGCAAATCAGATGATGATGTTATCACTCCATCCCGAACCAAACAGGAAGATGACTTTGCACTGATGACTTTCTGTGGGCGACTTCTGAAAATGAATAAAATGAGTCCTGATTTCATCTTCTGCCTTTCACTAAAGCTCTCTTTTTCTGATTGCTTTTCTATAAGGTCCTAAATCAGATTTGAACACTTGACTGAGATGATGACATCCTGGGCTACAAAACAAATGAGTTTTAGTGCTTTTATGAGACTGACTGAATACATAGACTAGCTTATCAAAAATTTAAGCTCCACTGGGCATTTTTAAGTCAGTTTGAGCCATCATTTAATCATCATTTAATGGTTTGAACAAGAATCTTCTGAGTGGTCAAACTTTTATGAAAAAGACAGCATGCTTTGCAGGAAGGACCGTACTTTACTGATTCAATGCTCTCGGCATATGAATAATATATCTAATCCAATAAAATATCTTATTTAAGATGATCCTGAAAGGTAATATTTCTTACCCGTGTTTCACGTGCTGAATCTGTCTCACACTCAGTGTCACAGTCTTTCCATCACTCACTCTTATTTCCTCTTTCCATCCCTTCTCTAAAACATCTCTCTTCTTCTAAAGGGTGAAAAGTCAGTTTAAAGTGTGAATCAGCTTTAAATGGAAACCTTCAGGGCTCAGTCCACACACAATGAGGATATATACGATCTGAAAACCTTATCTAAACAGCTACATTACATAAACTCTCTATTGCCAGGCAGAGTGGAAGACTAAATCTCTTAGTTCCAAGACTGTTTGCACAGAAAGATTATTATATGAATGTCAGTTATTCAGGGATACCCCTCAATATTTGTTTCATTATTATATCATATTATATTATGTTACATCATATCATATCATATTATATTATATTATATTATATTATATTATATTATATTATATTATATTA
>JAOXYM010000017.1:5344090-5360665 GCA_028567055.1 Leptatherina wallacei | reverse complement strand
TATTATATTATATTATATTATATTATATTATATTATATTATATTATATTATATTATATGTGGCTGGAAACACTAGTTATTCATGATACAATCACTGTTTATTCAACAAAAATGTGAGCATTTGTTTACTGATTCAGAAATATGCATGCTGAGGTCTGAACTTTTTTTTTTTTAATTTTCTGTATCTATCACTTATTAAATTAAAAAGGTAAAAAACTTAAATAAAATTTACAAAAGATCTTCTACAGAGCTGCATCCCATTCCCATAAAAAAATAATACAATAAAATATAGTTTTTAAATGTTTATTTATATATAATTAAAGCCTTTTTTGTTGCACTTTTATATCTAAAAAACACTTTCCATATGTCATGGCTGCAAACACACTGCTATGGGAAATGGAAAACTAACTCCCTTCTGTCATCAATAAAGCTGCCTCCTAACATAATGCTGATCATGTAAAGAAAGGCTTCTGGACTCTAATCTTATAAGTCACATTAAAGGGCTTCACAGCTAGGTCTTACCAGAAAGTATGTAAGGTGAACATTTGTTCTAACTTAATATAATGCTATAGCTGTTCTGTGAAGTAGCGTCATGAAACAGAAAAAATGGCCGATGAGTTTTACAATGTCTTAACTATAAACATGTACTTTTCTCTCTTTAGTTACATATTGTTAACTACAAACTTCAACCATTGCTGGCTGAGATCAAAGGAGAAAGGCTATGAAATGCAGGAGGTGATGGAAGTTGAAAAGTGAAAAGATCTTACAGAGTCCAGACTGATGGAATCCTCCAAACCCCTCCTACCCCCCTTATATGTGTTGTTTTTTTTTCCTTGTGGAAGACAGTCTAAAGATATAGTATTAAAATCATTATTTATTATTGAATTGCAACGTTTTGCAGCCTGGATCAATGTACAGTATTTACCATGTTTTGTTGTGAGATTAGATTGGGCCTCATACGAGCAGAAAACTCCACAATAGGCTTCATTGTTCAGTAAACAAACCAAAACAGATCCGCTTTATGTGAGCTTTTGCAAATAAGCCATTTATTACAAATTGGCCATTTTCAAGATGCTGCCAAGAAACTATTTACAGTATAGATGTTTTCACTGTTCTCCCTGACTGGCAACGTTACAGATGCAGCTGGGTGATTGCTCACAAGCTGCACTTTTCTCTAACCATGAACTGTCTGCAGAGGGGGACAGTTACATCATTGTTGAACATGGGCCAATTGTCTAAATGCTGGGAAATGCACAGGGAAATAACCCTCCTCCTTTCCCCATCCCACCCTAACACACCCAACCCCCTGAGCTCACCTCCCCTCTCTTCTCCCCATGCTACTTCCTCCCTGTCTCCCATTGAAGACATTTTTCCGAGACGGCCTGATCGCCAGTGTCCCTGCTGAGCTGCAGCAACAGGACAAAACAAGAAAAGTAGAGCAGCCAGTTCAGTTTTCTGGAAAAGAAAAGGGGGTCGTTTTCACATGATAAAAATAAGAAGCAATGATGAAAGTCAGAAGGGCAGGGACTCACACAAGCCACACACAAAGCACTGGCCTACATCCACAGTTAACACTGCACCATTGTGGAGCAGCTCCCCAAGGACTCATTAGGAACATTTATTCTTGCACTCAGATATTCAACAATTTGTTTACATAATGTTGCTTATGAGACTGTAAACTTTCAATCTGTCCTCAATACCCAGCAAATGTTCCAGAGCTGGGACATTTTAACTCAAGCTTGCTGACCACAATTGATGAATTTGTTTTCACACAGCTAAGGGTGGCTTTAAATCATTACGCACTTTTTCATGTCTAAGAGTTTATCTGATATGTTCAGATTCCAAAAGGATTACACACATTCAGGCATGTGTGCGCTTCATTTTTCACTCTAACATAATAAACACATTATTGCCATTGTAGCAGGATCCATTCAATAAGTTCCCTGTCTTAACTCACTTTATCCATCACTTACCACAGTTAATTCAGGCCTGGCACAAGTCTTGTTTAACTTCAGTTTTTCTGAGAGCTTTACTTTTTTTATTGACTTAAACCGGCAAACAGTAAAGTGATGAACCCAGAGGTACAGTAAACTCTTTATAATGTTAAATATAATCAGATCTGGTCACCTTAGCAACTGTTGCTGCATGAATGCTTGTAGACAGACAGACTGATAGATTTAAGACATGGGGGAAAAAAACCACACACAGCCAGAAAGAATAAGAAAGAAAAAATGATTTTAGAAAAGCAGTTTTAACCTTCTTTCTTTGAATAGAAATCATTTCTCTATCTAAACTTTTTATCATAGTTCATAGCTTCTTACCCTTTTAATAGTTACTGTAACATGGGTCGGGCAACTGCGTGTCCCATTTAGCTCTATCCAATTCATAAGAGCTTAAATAAAAGCAACTGGACTTCTATTTCTTGGTTGCTGGGGTCCAACAAGGACGGAGAGAAAACTCTAAAGAACAAAAAAAACTCAAACATGTGGCTATCCAAACTGGGCTTTCTTCAAATCAATAAAAAATGTGAGAAAAACCAGGAAGAATGTTGCATTTTATATGTTGCAAGAGTGTCAAAGAAACTCAGAAGGCTCTTCTCCAAACATGGCAACCAACAAAGAAATGAGTTCATCCTACGTACAAAACACCCAAACACATGCTAAGTGGTGTTTAAGCAGGAGAGCTCAGACCTGTATATAGGAGAGACCAAACAACTACTTTATAAGAGCATGGCACAACACAGGAGAGCCAGCTCTACAGCTCTTTAGAGGACAATAACACAGACTTTGGACAGAGAAGAAGGATGGTTTGAGAGAGTTGTAAAGGAAGCTGTCTACGTTAAACAGGAAAAACCAAAGGAAGTGGTCTCAGGTATCACCTCCCCAGCGTCTACGATGCAGCTGGGACTTTTCTACCCAGGAGGTTTCACAAAAAACTTGAAGTCAGTGACATGTGTAAATGTTCCTGTAACACTTAGAAGTTGAAACTTTCCACAAACGAGTTAGAGCTGAAGAAGACGTTCAGGTGAAACGTCTTCAAGGAATAGAAGTCCAGTTGACTTTATTCCAGCTCTTATGATGACCAGGACCTGGATAACTGAGAATCTATCAGCACAAAATATAGATTAAAATAAAAAAAATTGCGTGTCAGTATTTGGGGGAGATGTGTATTTTCATGTATAGACAGTCATTTCACTCACAATTTGCCTTTTTTTTTCAGATGTTCTTCAGATGTTTGCATTCATTCATATTTCAAATATCGCTGTATGGACTTGTGTCTTCCATTTCTTTGGATTTCTATCAATCAATATCTAATTAAAGGCCCTTTCAGACTTACTCTGAAAAGTGGTAATAGTGCGAACTTTGTCTTTTATACCGTTTGCATTCAGACAAACGTTCCGCTCCTTTACCTCGGAGCTGTAGCAGACATTTACCGGCTAGCCTCCATCTCATAAGAGCGGAAATGTTGCGGCACGTTGTTTTGCCTGAACACACAAGAAATGTGCCCGGTATCTGAACGTGGCCGGGACCTAGAAAGTCTGCAAGGAAGCGATATAATTGAAAAGACAACTCTGGTAAAAGAGCAGATGGACTTTACCACAAATATTCCGCAATGCAAGTCTGAAAGCGGCTTTAGAGGATTGTGTTTTTGGACAAATATACATCAATCACGGCAGAATAATAACATATCTTTTGATCTGTATTAATTCACAACACCAAGGTAGTTCAACTGGGTCTTGATTTCTTTCTTATTAATATTCATCTTTTATGAACTGTCTAGAATATTACTTGTCATTTGTCATGTTTCTCTAACCTTTGTTTATTAACCTTTTGTTTTATTAGCATAGAGGACTTGCATCTCAGCTTCTTTCCTTTTCCAGAAATATTTCGATGTTTTTTATGCTGTGTGATACTTGTTATTCATGTGCCAATAAACTAAATAAATTATGCAATAAAAAGAGCACAGTTTGAGGGGGAAAAAGCAAGAACAGATAATATATCTTTGTTTTTTTTTGTTTTTTTAAAGAGCTTTGAACAGTTAAGACAGGAAGGAGCAAAGAGGAAAAAAGAAGCAAAAAGAGTTTTTCCTCTTTTCTTTGCTTTGAGTAATAACTCCAAACCAGGTTCTTCATTTCGTACTAAATTAGCCTGATTAAAAATGGAGAAGATTAAGAAAGATGCATCCAAAGTGTCTGCTGTAGTTCGCTACAGGGCTCTAAAATGTTTGACTAATGAAACATGAATCACAGGCTGGTCCTACCGCTGCCTCTACCATAGCTAATACTGGGACTTGGGCTTGACACCATTACTCAGCAGGAGTCTGGCCCATGTTGCAGAACCATCAGGCCCCGTGGGGCATGCCTCTTTGCCGCTGCTCCCTGTGAGCATGTAAATGGAGCAGCTTAAAGGCCCACCTGCGCCAGAAAATAAAAGCTATGATGACACAGAATAGTGTGATAATAAAGGGGGCTGATACAAAAAGAAGTAACATTTCATAATATTACAGCTATTTCAATAAGCAAAATACCATGTCATGCTTTGCAGTGTCTACACTTGCTGTTGCCTGACTCACACTAAAGCAGGATAAAGCTGAATTTTGCCACTAAATATTTGGGTTCACCTTCAAAGAGGTCACTTTAGTGAGGCTTTGGCATCTCCGCTCACATTGCTGCAACACTGTGCAACAAATCCAGGCGGGGGCTTTAAGCCACGTGCTAAATCCTGTGTATTCAGTCTTTCCCCTCTGATGGGCCATGCAGGGCAAGGCTGACTGACTCAGAGGACAGTTATTCAATGTGAATGACATCAACATGGACAGTAACAACTAATTAATTGTTCACTGTGGTTAAACAAACCAATTATTCAAGTTTGACTTATTTATTTGTTTACTTTCTATATAACAAGTGCAGGACTGGTGAAGTAAGAGCACTAGTTTTCCCCACGCAGCTCTCCCAACACTGCAATGTAAGATACAGCAGAGGGTGAAGGGTGAACTTAAGCTCGTCCACAGCAGATTGTTTTTCTTGGACCCAACTCAGTTATACACTCATCGGCTATGGAAATAATGTCTGCTCTTTGCAGGTTCCTACAGGAGGGAGACGTTGTCAGGTGCCAAAAGAAACATGACCCAAATAGGTTCCACCTGGGGGAGAAAACAGCATTATTTGTGTGCAAAAGTGGGGTGGGGTGGGGGGGTCATTTAAAGAGGCAATGGGGCACTGGGTAAATTAAAACGGGGTCCTAGTAGGAATGAGTGTAAATAAATTCATTGGGAATATAAAAGTAAAAGCTCGGATGGATTCATGGATGTGGTACAGTTGGCAGTAAAATGCTCATATCATGAGCTGATTTGGATTATTTTAAGTGGAAATTGCGCAGCCATCTTTCAGTCAAAGTTTTATTATTTGTAGAATATTTGTAGAATTTCTGAGATTAATAAAAAAATAAATTTCATTTAATTTCATTCCATTCATTTTAATACTTGAAGCCCTGATGTGTTTTTTTTTTCCATTTGTTTCTACGACTAAAAATAAGGAGGATAGATCTTTTTTATTTATTTGATGTTTGTATGACACGTGGAAATGCTTTTTTCAAATGACTAATTTCCCTTGTTCTATGCGGTATAGGATTTAAAATCAAGGCTAAAAGTAGTGTGTGCCAGATGTTTGCTTTGACACCAACAGGTGGACTATGCATATCAGGAAGAATTAAACAGCAATGGGCTTCAATTGTCGTCATGTGGGCTCTAAGGCTGATGATACACTTGCTTTTAATTATACATACACATGTGTATCGTAGCTGCCACTCATAATTTGGGTTTGTTTGAAGCACAGTTTGTATACGTCCTCAACAATTAACACAACACGTTTGCAAGCTGCAATATGAGAGTAACCGGTAGCGGCAGAGGAGAGACCAAGTTTACCAGATGTAAAGTCACGGGGTTGTCAGTAAACATAACAGAAGGTTTCAAAGACAAGAAATGGTGCGCTTTTCAGGCCCTGAAAAGTGATTGAGAAAGTAATCCTCTAATCAATGCTGATGAATAACTTGAATAAAAGAAACATTTACAGATCGTAAAAAAAATGAACAAACAAAAAATCGAATCACTACACAAGCAGTTAATGCAGTTATTCACTGTGCAGCACCACAGAGATCACGGAGACTGATCACCATTTGGTGGTAGGGTATAAAAAAGGCAGCATTTGTGGCATTTGTTTCAAGGGATTGATGGACCTCTCCAGAAACTAAGCTGAAAAGTAGTTGGTGTTCTTGTTGCCAAATAAACCACACAACAAGAGACATTCTGGCCCTGATGACACAGGGAAACATATTTCTGTCAGCTCTCCATCAATATTTATGTTAGAGAGTCCAAGTCCGAACAGGCAGCAGTTAAACTGAACAATGCATCTGAACCCTGCTGCTACAGCATTATGTCAAATGTGTTTATTACAACACACACAGAAATGCACAAACACATACAAACACACACATCTGCAAGCGCCGCAGACCACCACGAAAACAAAGACAGGAAGAGGATAGAGGCTTGTGGCAACGTTCACCAGGAAAAAAAAAGTGCAAACGCCAGTGTTGTCGGTCTACTTTATCACAGCAATTATGATTCAGCATCTGTTCCTCTTAGCGTGTGATCAGCTTTTGCTCCGCCAGTGCTGGGGGGGGGGGCGGGGGCTGGACAGCCCATCTCTGGAGACAAGCTGCAGATTGCTCAGAGGTGTTGGAGTGCTGCCAAGCCAATTCTGCTCTGTCCTTTCAGATTTTTATCAAGGGCACCAATAACAAAAGGTAAATCACAGCTCCTATGAGTGAGTGAAAGATAGAAAGGAAGGGTGTCTCGGTGTATGTAAATACAATATTACATCTGTGTCTGGGACTCCTGTGCAGTTCCCCATTGCTCTTCCACAAAAGCACATGTGTTTGATTTTCGTTGCAACATAATCAAACTGTTTATGCTGCGGGAAATTTCAGCTTTATCTGCTTACTAACATCCTTTGGAGAGTTATGTGTGTCAGTGCAACAGGCCGGTTGTCAGCTAATCAGCGCTCACCCCAATCCATCATCCTTCCCCTCCTCCTCCTCCTTCCTCTTTGTGTACCTGGTGAGCAGGCAGCAGTCATGAAGCAGGGTCTCCTCCACGTAGATCCCCCGATCCTCCTGGGTGGTCACTATGTGGCCGCTGTGACGCCATCGCAGCTCCACTGATGGGTCGAGGTAGGAGGCGGTGCACTGCAGGGGGAGCCGGTCTCCGCGAAAAACGAGTTGCCTCTGGGAGGGGATGAGCTGGAATAGGGGCATCTCAAGAGGACCATCTGGAAGATGAGGAGGATTTTTTTTTTTAAAAGGAGAAAAAATAGTCAGGGGATAGTGGAGGTATGAGGAGGTCCTCCTCCATCTTTGAGAGAAAATGACAAAGCCAGAAGGGGACAGCACATCTGCATGAATTGGGCTACATTGCCAGTGTTGCTTCCACCTTTAAATTCAGCATTATGTGTTTTGGAATCATAATCAAATCCAACATAAACATACATACGCACAGACTCACCCATACCCTCAAAATTCTGGCAACACACAGTCTGACTATATCCAGTGCATGCAGTCGTGCACTACTATTTACATGTTCTTGCTAACCAAGCAATGACTGCAGTCTTCAGTTCCCTTGATTCCTACCATGCTCACAATAAAAGTCTAATGCAGCACCTGTGATAAGATTACCAACAATCGTACAGCAGAGTTCACAAGTGCGCTATACAAGTACAGTCCATTTACCATTTACCATTTAGAATGAGGAGATAAAAAGAAAAAAAGGTTATGAAGATAATGTCATTATAATGCCATGTAATCATGAAATCCACTGAGAAGTATTAAGGTTACCATTTGGTGAGTGATCAAGTTATATGTTCTTTAAATATCTTGAATATTCTCTGAAGAATAGCTTGAATCAGCACTTTACCTTCTCTTCAGCTACCTGGTAATCCAAATTGTAAGCAAGAAAGGCTTTTATGACTCTATGTCTTCTTTAAAAAAGAAGAAACTACTAAAATATTCATTGGCTGGTGACTGAATGTCTCACAAGCTGACAATATTCTTCACCAAGAGTTATGTTTATTTGTGATTAAACCAAGTCCATGTGGGGGAAAAAAACATTTGTTTGCAACAAAATATGGGGCAGGTTCTATTAACCTGTGGGGTAAGGGACTTACCTGCTGCCTTTGGGACTGAGGAGATCAACCAAATCAAAGTTATGATGGCTCTTAAGGCATTTCAGAGTGAGATGCGTTACCGAGTGTCAGAAAAGTAAGTTTGAGGTGAAAGTCTTTGCTCTTTCAGCAGATCAACCCACAGCATGCAACTGGTTGAAGGTGCAAAGATGAATTGTCATAAATGAGCAAGCAGTGAGTACAACCTTGTTAACAGGTCAGAAACATGACTCACGGTTAGAAAGGGAAATTTTAGAGGAGCAGTTATAAAATAAATATCCCGCATTATTAACATTATATAATATTGTCAAGTTTCTGAGGAAATAAAGACAAAAATCAATCGGATCCCTGTTAGATGTGAGCCTTCAGGTGGCACTGCATTAACAGTGATAGATGATGTTGTCATGGAAATGACTGCATGGGTACAGGAGCACTTCCAGGAATCACTGTCTGCGAACACAGTTCACCTTGCACTTGACAAATAGGTTAAAGCTCTGTCGTGAAAAGAAGAAGCTATATACGACCATGATTAAAATATGCCGCCATCTTCTTTGGCTCAAAGCTTTTTCAAATGGACTGAGGCAAAAAAACTGTTCTGTGGTCAGACAAAAACTTTAATGTTTTTTTTTTTAGGAAAACAGCAACTTGCACAACCTGAATCAAACCACCAATGCTGAAATAAAGTTTTAGAGCAACCCCCATCCAGAGAATGGTTCTTTCAGGGAAAACTTTTCATATTTCAGCAAGACATTGCTGAACCACTTCCTGCATCCATTACATTATCAACTATGTATCCACAAGTGATAGAGCTCAAGTTTGTTTGTTTTTTTGTTTTTTTTGTCTAGTTTTTCTTCCAATCAAGAAATCTTTGTTTTGTCTGTAATCTAACAGATTATAACTATTAAACTGTCAGTTTATACAATAAAATATGCTTTCTTACAGAGTATTATAGGATTATTGTTAATTGAATAGTTCAACAGCTTTCACCAAATCATTTTCTTTAATCTTACTTCATTTAAAAAGAGACAAATGCACATCATGAAAATATACAGAAATGTAAATATGCTACAGAGTTAGCCTCACAGCTAATTTGCATCTGATTGTCCTTTGGCAGGGCACAACAATACACATAAAGTACGAACAATAAAAAGGTAAAGTGGACATCGGTCACAGTAAATATTATATTATATTAGTGCATATTTCAAGTGTAGGCTGATTATATTTTCTAAACCGATATTAAAGTTGTTTTTATCAGATCTAACCTAAATGTCCTCTCATACTCCAGTGTTTAACTTTCCTGCTATTACTTTGTTCATTTAAACATCATCTAAATACTGAATAAACACCTCATGATCAAAGGTTGAGCCCACCATGTGCAAACTTGTTTTTTTTCTATCTCAAGTATTATTATTATCATTTAATCAAAATAATTTGTTATTTCATTCTTGCATATAAGCCTGTTCCCACATACCACCTCTGTAAGAAAAGTATTAGTGTTGCAAGACAGAACTTACAAAAACAATGTTGAGGTATATTTGATTATGTTTTGAATCATTAAATCAATAAAGGTGATGCCAAAAGACAGACTTGTGAAATTGATATTAATGAAGGTAATCATGCACTGAATATGCATAATTACCAGGATGTGTAGTTGCACTGCTGTGTCGTATTATAAAATCCTCTACTGAAAGCAGAGTCTTCTCAGGTAGCGCGTAACATGTCATGTTTGCTCTGATCTTCATGCCTGAACTGTTGCTCTCTAGCCAGCAGTGCTAAGAAGCATGTGGCCATAACTAGATGAGTCAAACAGATGCCTTTGACCTAAACACAGGAAACACCTGATCCTGTCAGGAAGCAGCATGCTCCTCCGTTCCCTCTCATTTGCAGGCAGCACCCGACCTGTATTATGGGAGAGACACGGGTTTAAAGCTGGAATGTTTGGGGCAAAAATCTGTTATCCATCACACCGGAGAAAGAAACACATGGATCCTCCGTGACACATGAAAGTCAAGAAATATCAATCAAAATAAAAGAAACATTATTTTCCATTATTGCAAGTTTTGATGAGAGATTTTTAAACCCTATCCCACCATTTCTCTTGATAAGAATGTGATCAGCTGTTTTATGACTTTCCTTGCCATGTGAAAATAACCATCAAATAACATTAAAAATTCTAGTTGTCAGGGCATCACAGTGCATCCAACCATAAACGGTTGCCAAGTGAATAAAAAAGGTAGTGCAATATGGAGTTGTACTGTGGAGTGGCAAACGGAAGCCAAGCATGGCAAGTGCAGAGAGCCAATAACGTTATCACTGTAATCCCATAATGGATGCTTTAAGGTCTGAAAGGAGTGCTCTTTCTCCTGCTACTGGATTCCTCTCTTGGCTCTTTGTCTGTGGACTGTGCAGAATTACCCTGTAATTGCTTTGGATTGTTTTGTGTAAATGAAAAACCCATCCAGTTAGGATTACAAGGAATAATGGAATTTGTAAAGGGGGACATGTACATGGTGCACACCAGAAAACATTTTCCTGATTAGTTCTCTGCTCGCTGTGCCACATCATACACATAGTTCATATTCATGTATGCAACTTTCTTTCACATGTGCACAAACATACGGATACACCCAGACGTTCACCAAAAGATTTTCTCATTCTTCTGCCATGTCCCTGCGTGATCCAGATGTGAGAAGAAATGGAAGATGATGCTATCACATATAAGATACAATTCCCCTGTGGACCAAAGCAAGAAGAAAGGAAATAGAGAAATGAAGAGAAGATGGAGGAAAGTGGTGAGAAAGGTTGGGGGAAGAAGGCCAGCACACATTTTCATATAAAAGAAAGAAAGACTTAGATTTCTTTCCACTGTTGCCAACAAGTTTCATTTTGATGTTTAAAGCATCCACAGCTGACAAACCTCATACATCTACATCTCGGTCTGAATCTTTGAGCTGTTATACTCGTTAGTCTTGTAATACTTGTAAACGTGAAACTTGTTAGGTTTTAACATGACATGTTTTGGGGTGAAAATGTGGAATATGAAGCGTATTTGTCTTTGAATAAGGAAATTGTGCATGTAGTAGATTCTCAACCTTTTTGTGCTACCACACCATAGATAACATACAATGGTGTTTGCAACCCCCCCCCCACCCTCCCCCTGGTTGACAAGCTTATCATCTACCAAAAGCTGGGCGTTAAACCTGAAAATGCAGCCTCAATAAATGCATGCTTGACTTTGAGATAGAGTTGCTTCGGTGAAACTAAAACTTTTTTCTGTTCTCTCGGTCGGTCTTTGTTTTGTTTTTTTTAAATGCCCAACTTCCTGTTTACATTGCCGACAGGTTTTTCAGATTTTTCCATCCCCCTCTGGCCACAATCAGACAATAATTGAATTACAACTTCTTCTTCTTCTTCTTCTTGTTTTCTTGGTGGCGGGCATGCAGCAATTTGGTGCATTAGCAGAACCAACTGGTAAGGAGTGTGGATCAGAATGTCAGTATGAGTGGTTAATTGAGTGATATATAAAATAGGTCATTCTGCAGCCATTCTTTAGACATAAGGCTTGAAAACTATCTGAATTGTCATGAAGGAGGAGGATAAAGTGGTTTCTGGTGGATTTGGTTTACCGCTGCAACAAAGCATCTGCAGGCTATCCCCAAAATCCGCTTCTCTCAACGAGATAAGGCCAAACTCACATTTTTAATGACATGAGTAATGACTTTGTTGTTTATGCATTAATACAGGGGTTCTCAAACTTATTTTTCAAAGGTCCATATCTACTCTCCATTGAAGCCCAGGGGTCCAGGAATTTGCCAAAAAAAAACATTTATTAATCTAACTTTTTCAAATATTTTTCTTTCATATATAAACAACATGCATAACTATGAAAAAATTAATAACAAAATATTATAAATAAACTAACAACTTAAATATCTTTTATAAATTAAATTCACCACATTATGGAGAAAATTTAGAATGACAGATAAGAAAGGAAAAACGATCAATATAAACATGAGCACATGGCCACTATTTATTTTTTTTCAATTTAACTTTTTTATTTAAAGTGACATATAAAGTCAAAAACAGTCAGAACAGTCAGAACTTCCTACTGTAACCATCTTAGAAGGTCTGTTCTTGGTAAACTTTGACAGCAACATCTTTTCTCAACCCGGTTAGCGTGTCTATAAAAAGCTTTCGGAGCACTGGTTTTGTTTTGCTAGCAGAGGAGTTGTTACAAATGCCCGCCCTACTCTGCTTCTGATTGGCTTTAACCTTACAAACCCCTGTGTACTGATAGGCTACTGGTTCCTTTCATTTATAGCAGCCCTCTGCTCATGCTCTCCTGCCTGTTTCACATACAGAGGGCAGGTCTGGTACATGTTAATTAAAAGCAGTACACACACCCAGACACATGCACCATCTCACTACGTGCAGTCAGGTGATGGACAGTGTTGCTTAAAATTGTCCCACATTCCAGCTCGCACAACAAAAAATCTGAGTATAACTATTAATCCTTGAAAACAAAATCTAAAATGTTTCTGCTTGATGATAATAATCTCCACAAAATGTATTTTGCTTCAATATTTATAGGTTGCAACATCATCTACTTACAGTACTTTGTGTTTCATGTTCTTACAATAAAACTTATCACATGATAAATTCCACGTTTTTACAACAAAGTATCACGTTATAACATAAGGTCCCATTTTTTCTTGGGTGACAGCTCTCTGCTTCCATATTTTCCTGCTGCATTATAATAGAAAATATGCAACTTGCTGCATAGTTTTTAAACGAGGGGATTCTTAACTTTCCAAAAGAATAAAAAGAGAGGTCTGAGACTGCACAACATACCTCATCCAAGGCTAAATAAAAACCTCCTGGATCCAGAACAGGAACTGGATCGAGATCAAAAGCAAATTACTTCTCAGTTAGGTCACGCCTCACCTCAGGTAATATTTTCATGCAAATTAGCCCATAACCGTTTGAGTAATCATGCTAAAAACAAACAAGCAAACTGTACTGAAAACATGACATGCTTTGTGCAGATAATTACAGTACAGGGAAGGGTTTGTCAAACGCTCCATGCTGTATCCAGACAGGATTCAGCTTTCAGTGGTTGTAGAGCAGTCAGTCAACAATTTGACCACCAGCTCAAATGTTACACTATATTTTATTGAATGTGCTCTGACAACAAATAGCAGGCACAGGGGAACACAGCTGATTTATTTTACCAGCAACAAAAGCTGCAGTTTATGTGAGGATTTGAAAAAGCATCTCCTTTAGCACAGGCCATTTGTTCGGTTCTTTTAAAGCTACAGCTACATTTTAAAGAGGCAGAATTTACCTATAGCAAAAACCATTTTATGATAGACTAGGGCTTTTTTTCTTGCAATTGTTCTCCAAATCATTGCCTTTATATCAGGTTATTAAGACATTACAACAGGCAGGAGATAACAATAAGGAATTGCTGGATCTATGTGGACCAATAATGATGCTAAATCTGAAAATGCAATGGAAGTGTATTTCGTATATTTTCATCCACCCTTTCTACTATACTTTTTTTGTCAAAGAAATTCAATTTCAAATTGAAGATCTTCTTAAACTATTAGCTACAGCCTTAACACCTTTACTAAATCTAAACAATATTCTGTAAAAATATCCTATAGGTCCACTACAATTATCTTTTAGGGATTCAATTTATCCAGTTGGTTATATATTGATAAAAAAAAATACAGTACAAGTGATACAGAAAAGCTCAAAACTTTGCTTTTTAATGACACTTGCAGCAAATAACCACACAGAGTTTCCTTCTGGATTAATGAAGTTTATCTTATCTTGATATGTTGCACCTTTCAAATCAAGCATTCATTAAATAATTTTTACTTGAAAATAAAAAGCAAAATATCTTTGCTGTGTCATAAACCAGAAAACATAAAAACAATATAGTAAGCAGAATACCGCAGAAAAATTAGACATTTCAGACCTAAAAAAGAGGAAGACAAGCACAGGTGCATTAAGGCTTGCATTCTACTTCAAGAAAATGTGGTTTTTGTACACGCTCTATAATACCCAGCATACATAGGTGTAGATATAAAATTAGGCTCTCATTAAATTCTCCTTTTAGTCAAAATGTCTGCCGTGAGAAAAAGCCTTTTGTCAAGTTGTGTACCAGTGATTTCTCAACAACACGAACTCAGAGTGCCAGTTAAGGAAGTACGATTCGTACGTATTCTGTAATATTGACAAGCAGAGATGAGCTTTTGTGTTTGATAAAAACATGAAAATGAATTACAATTAAATTGTAATGATTTTAGCTTTTATGGTGTTGCTGTTAATGAAAAAAATCCCCACAGTGTAATTTAGCTAGTTAGCATTTAAGCACACAGTATCAGGTGGCTAAGTTAAAAGCTAGCCACGAAGTAGAAGGGTGACTGTTTGCTAACACCTTAATTTTTTCTTGCCATTATCAAAAAAATATATCACATTATGAAATAAATATTAACCAATTAATTGTGTTGGCAAAGAAAACACCGTTTTGGTACCAAGTTGCCATTCACTCACAATTTTCTTCACAATTAAGAAAGGGTATTAGCTTGTTAGCTTCACACCATCAAGGATACGTTCTTACCGCATTTCAGTTGATGGTCTCGGAGTTTACGAAACTCCAGGCCATGGAGGTGGGTGGGGAAGACGCAGACTGTGTCGTTACCAATCCTCACTGAGTTGCGTCCAGCCCAGATGAGCAGCCACTTCAGCTGACAGTCGCAGAACAATGTCTCAGTGCTGAAATGCCTGAAATACCAGCATACAGTCACAGCCCACACTTAACTCACCGAAACAGTTTTAGTTATAATAATAATTTAGTTGAAACAGCTGTAACTGATAAAACTAATCATGATTTAATTGGCTGTGGTCAAATTGTCACTCACTATAGGCTACAGCGTGTCTATCCATCAACTAGTAGATAGGGTCACCAGATTTCAGATACTTGAACGTGACACTTCATAATTATGCATCAGATACTGATGATTACAAGTCACATAAAGAAACATGTATCAAATTTCTTGTTTTGAGGGTGAAGTCATGTCTCAACCAGCGGACATCGAGTCACTGTATATCTACTGACTTTCAAAGTGTCCCTGACATGTTTACTGTTTAAAGCATTGCTCCTGTAAATGTTTGAATTTCTCAAATCCTGTAACTAAGGCAGATAAAGACATAGCTTCTTCATGACTGAGATGTTCATGTACCCTTAGGTAGGAATGTTGCAATGTCATTTTTTCTGTCCGATACCGATTCTGATACGTGGGGTCTAGGTACCTGCCGATGCCAAGTACCGACAAAACAAGGATTAACACATTTATTAAGTAGATGAACTCAAATGTAAGAATTTTTATTAAAAGAAATCTTGGAATTGGACTTAGAGTGAACCTTTTTCACGATGAACAGGAGTTGGTCACCCAGGACAATACATTTTTCAACTTTGTTATTTTTGTGGCTTTCTGATTTTTGTTTGTTGTTTTTTTTTTATTTCACCAGCAAAAACATTTGCCAGTGTTTGTGTTTGCACTTTTTCTTTAACCCTTTAAAACCGGATGCTGTCGCTGGTGACAGAAAATGTCTAACATTCTTTGAAATACCGTAACTATTTGAACGTTTATGCTATCGAAGTAATTCCAACAGATTCTGAAAACTGAATCGCAGCAGCAGCTGATATTATTCACATGGCAACAAACTCCTCGTGCTCTTTCACATGATGGCAACCAAAAGCTTTATAAAATTGCTTGTGTTAAATTTGATTGCATCCATGGAAATTTCAGCCTTACATATTAGGCATGTTCATATCGTTGCATCCCCACTAATGATTAATAACGGCAAATTACTGACATAACGTTAATGCTTAATGTTTACACAACAGTGACTCACGTGCAGCTGCTTCACCACTGACCAATTCAAAACAGTCGTCACTCGTCACGCAAGATTGCGTATCTTCCTGTGTCTGTGTGTGGTTGTGTTAGTGGAGTTGGGCAGGAAAAGTTGTTGAGAATTATGATTCCATTTCCATGATATCGGATGGTGTTTAGGCAGAAATAGTCGCCGATCCCGATCCCCTTAAAGCTTAAGTTGATAATGTTGGAGTTGGAGAGCGAGCAATATTTGAAAGTGGCACCTCCTCTAAGCTCCTCCCCCTCCCGTCAATGCTCCGTTCAATTCCCATAGACTCCCATGTTAAAAAGGCCAACTTCACAGCAAAAATAAACATGTTTACAGCCTGGTACAAAAAACAATTTTAGGTTTAATAGTTCGAGTTTACCTTCATGACAACTCTGGGGGGAGTGAATTAATTTATAATTCATCCGTTTA
>JAOXYM010000017.1:5302058-5313265 GCA_028567055.1 Leptatherina wallacei | reverse complement strand
CCGGGGAGAGGGAAGTCTGGGCTTCCCTGCTCAAGCTGCTGCCCCCGCGACCCGACCCCGGATAAGCGGAAGAGGACAGTACGGTACGGTACGGTACGGTACCGGATGGTGATTCTGGATTTTATATCAGCTCAGATATTGATTGATCCAGGCAGCTCTTATATCATCCACTGCATGGCTCCTCTCTCCTTGTGACTCGGTGAATATGTGCACAGTCGTGTGATCAGCTTTCCTTTTGCACTTCTTTCCCTGTGTGATATTGCGTGTCTCCCGTCAACAAATCACCACTCCAACTCCCCCAGCAACACCTGGGGACAGACTCACATGAGCATAAGGTCAGATTCCTCCATCATCCACCTTCACCATCTTTTCAAAAGAGTGAGAAAGAGGGAGAGGGTCAGCTGGGATGTGTTGCTAATCTCCTCCGTGACGACAGAGCGCTCATTATGGCTGAAGGAAACGTATACTCAATTTAAACCGTAGGATTAGGAAGTGGGATCCCACAATGAATTGTGCTGAAAGGACAAATTGCTGACCAAATTGCAGGGTGAGTAGAGTGGAAGTGCATCCACTGAAAATGTGGAGGTGAAGATTTACACTGCACACAAAGGCAAAGCTAAATATTTGTCTATTCTGGTCACAAGAGTTCATGAAATATATGGGAGTTGGGGGGGAAAGATAAATAACAAGCAATATTAATGTCCTAATAAACTGTACATTTTGTGTATTTCATTAATGGTATTAACAATCTTGCTTATACAGTATATATTCTTTAGGGTAAGTACCTTTTCCTCCCTGGAGAGATAACAGTGATCTTGGCAGGGAAGGCAGGGTTAGAGACAGGAAGTCCCCTCTCCACACCAGGATGAACACAATCTAGTGTCAGCAAGTTTCTGATCATGTAAGTTTGTATTTCAGCTTTTCCCAAAAGCAAAAATCCAGTGAAGTCCAAAAGGTAAAAAATAACCAACTCCAATAAAGTCAGAAGATCAGTAAGGGAAAAAATGTAATTAAATGCAAGAAGCAATAGATAACAGTATTAAGGAGACATATTTACTAAGTTCATCTGGCTAATGCTGATGCTTCTGCTAAGCTTTCCATTGTTTCACACAACGCATGTGACCTTTGACTACGAACATTTGAAGCACACCCGTTCTGTAGATTGTGAGATGGGGCCTGTGTGCATTGTATGTTTTCTGCACATCTTCAGTTTATTGTAACTGGGGATTGTTTTAGATTTACAACATTTATTGACCTGAAAAAATAGCTCACAGCCATAATGAATGCCAACAGTATCAAAAAGTGAATGTGGTTTTACTTCAGGCTTCCAAGGAGAATGTGGCTCAGAGCATCAAACTGCCTCAACAACATGTACATAGGGCTACGCTAAATATCAAATTTCAAGTTGCATTGTGATAAAATTATGGTTGACCGCGATGGTAAGTCTTGAGCATTTCTATTCGATATGGACATGGTCTTCCAGCCAATCATGCAGCAGACATAGCAGACGCTAATGACGCTAATCAGGAGGGGACGCGTTTAGCATGTGTTATGCTACCATTTTGTTAAGGAGTTTGAGAGCAGCTGTTACTCGGGGAATTAAAGAAACGAGCGAACCTGCTGCCGGGGACTGTCAAACTGTTGTTGCACATGGAAGCAAACCTGTGTCACTTTTGCAAGCCGGCGACATCATTGATAAACGGGACACACAAAGTCAATTGTGTGGAAATGGTTCGGATATCTGGAAATGGATGTGGAGCAGATTAACACAGTCTGTAAAATATGTCGGTATTCTATGTTAACAAAGGCCTGAATCCTCTCCTTGAGTTTACTGATGCCCTGTCTGGTAAACATTATGTTACTGTATCATATGTAAAACCTGTGCCCCACCTTTTTAACTACTTAAATGACAAGTATGATGTATGATAACACTGCCACAGATGATCTCCTTAACATTGCATCACTTGTTGATCCACGTTTTAAGACCCGGTATATCCAAGCAGACATAATAGAGGCTGTGAAAACAACAGCCATTGCACAGATGGTAAATGATTACTCTGTGCAAACCAATATTGAAACCAGGTCCAGTGAACACAAAAATGTTGATAATTTCACCACTTCAGCTACTCCAGTCAAAGTCCAGAAGAAGACACTGGGAAGCTTCTTCAAGAAGTCCACTTCTACTGCTTCCATGTCTGGACTAACAAAGCAGGCTTCTGAGGCTGAAGTTGACAGCTCCCTTCTGGCTCCATATGTAGACATCTAGACCAATCCCCTGGAATGGTAGAAGGTCCACTGGAAAACTTGCCCTAGTGAGTGTCCTTGGAAAACACTACTTGTGTTTTCCTGCCACCAGCACACCCTCAGAGTGTGCCTTTAGTACAAGTGGCAATATTGTGTCCTGCCACAGGGCAGCTTTGAAGCCAGATACTGTGGACAGATTAGTCTTTCTGGCCAAAAACTTGCGATCATCTTCAGCAATGGAGCAAAGGGCTGATGTGCATTACAAAAATCACAAAACCCATGGATGTATTACATGCAATGAAGGTACAATTTATCATAAGCGGATTAATTGTTACATTTCCGTGAACTAAGAAAAACTGAGGGACACAGTTTACTGCCAAGTCAAAACGGACATGCTTAGAACTATCCATTTGCAATCAAATGGGCAAGGAAACACATTTTTCCAAGTTGTTTCTTTCTTTTCTTTAGTTTTTTTTTTTTTTTTTTTTTTTTGCATGCTTGATTCTCTCAACATCTAATGGAAAAAAAATGTCTAGGTGTAACTGAGGGAAAAAAGTTTCCTGTTTAGCCAGTTTAGGATTACATCTTCATCATTGTATATGATTTTGTCCTATTAGCTTCATCGACCTCTAGCATTCGGGTGGTTTGCTGCAAAGTGTGAAGCAGCCACGATACAAATCTGCTCCTCTGTATCCTCAACAAAGCTCCTCAGTTGGACAATGTTGTATTACTCACTTAAGTCTTTGGAGCAAGTTAAAAGGGTGGAGGTAGAAGGGGAGCTGTAATGAGCTTCCTCCAAAGGGTAGCTGGGATCACCTTTAGGTAGAAGGTGAAGAAGAAGGACTTTCTGCTCCTCCACATTACACGGAGACAAATGAGAGTGGCTTGTGCATCTGACAAAAGCTGAGTAAAATGATTGTGTAGGCAGTAATTTTGCAGCAACAGGGCAGAAAGGTGAACATACATTCAGCTGCAATGCAGCAACTAAGCAAAACACATTTAATGCATATATCATGATACTGACGTGAAGCCAGACTTAAGTTCAGAAAAATTAATAAATAGGATCATTGACCCTCTGCATTTAGTTCATGAGCTTCCCCAGACTTTGCTTGAGCAACCGGTTATGCTACTATACTATGGAACTCTTTGTACATCACTTTGTTTGCATGTAGAAGGATCTAAATGCTCTCAGTGGCAAGTGACAGTTTCTATTTGACGTTTCACTTATTGAATGAGGCAAAACTGTAAATGTTATGGAAAATATATTTTTGCCATAAATCAATAAGAATCCTTAAATCGTGAGCACATGGACATTAAAGTCAGCAAAAATAATCCATAAGCTATTTGTATGGATTTCTATTGTTCATCTAAACATCAATTTACTGCTGCAATCCTGTCAGTTTGGATTCATCCTGACAAACAGCTCTTTGAAAGCAAAAGATTGCATCTGATATAAGCCAGCATGCAGTCTTTTAGACATGGTTCGGAAAGCTGAAGAGGTCAATTTCACAATATTTCACACAATGAATTACTGAAAAAAGGCCCAAAGCCCTCAAAAGAGTTTCACTAACAGAGGCCAAATGCAGTTTATGTTTTTCATTTCTAAATCTAACACATCAAATTGTGAAAAACTGCAGCTGGTCTGAATCTACGTGTGGGTGATGTGATATAGTAAAGATAGCCGTCACTGAGAATCTTAGATACCGATGCTGCCGCTGTGCTTTGTCCCACGTCTCCCCTCTGTTCCCCACTTTTCTCTGTGGACAGACCTACCACTCAGGGACAGGCAGCTTCTGTTTGTGCAAACTCAAGCGTGCTCTGTGGAATGTGTGTGCGTGTGTGTGTGTGTGTGTGTGTCTGCAGGCCGACCTCTGCATGCCTATCTCAGGCCTCTGTATAACGTCCAGGAAATCACAGGAATAACAGAATTGAACATTATGTAAACAGCCCATGACAAACTTCTGGAGGAGTCATCCAGCTGTCTATTTACATTAGCAATTATGTTCTGTGTAGATAAGCTGCCTTCAATGAGGAAAGAGAGCAGAGATTCCCCATTGTGTCTGTTTCTGTGTGTATAGTAAATGGTCTATGTCATTGCTTATTGTGTTCAGCCACAGACATGTTTACTAAATGAAAAAGCATTTCACAATTCTCTCAAATGGCTTGTTTTTCTTTTCTTTTTTATATATACATTTGACAGTATAATTTATGCTTCTTTGTTTTTAAGTATCTGATGCTGGTTTGTCCACATTTCTTTGGTCTTGTACTTGTACAGCTTTAGAATAGAAATTGTTGGTTGAACATAACTAAAAAGGACTTGTGAAGGTGAATATCTTTTAATATTTCATGACATATTAGATACATAGAAATGAACGGATTAATCTGTAATGAATAAAATCTTTGGCCATCAACCTAAATCTCATTATTCCAAAGCTCAAGTTTGCTTCAATCCTTTGTCTGTGAGGCTCAGACTGATGCTGATGATATTCATTTCAATTCTTCCCTAAAAGAACAGCTCTGATTTTCATTCTCCCTCCACACCACAGCTGGGATATTTTTGTGAGGCCCAACTAAAAAGTCTAGAAACCAGGCTGGCTACCATGCACTAGAGACATTCAGCCACAGTATATTATTATAAGAGAACAGAAATAGCTCCCACGGATGTCATTCAATGCACCAATCATAAGGACCAGTGCAGTAAATGTTACAATGCAAACTATTACTAACATTTAGGACCATTTGCCTCAAGGTTTCAAGCCACTTCTTGTCAAACATGGTGTTATCTTTTTAAGATCAAATTATGGTGAGAATATATATATATAGACCGTTTAACCTTGCACTTTGCAAACAGGGCGTATCATCATATCACAGACATATATTAAGCCTGTTACAGGAATATTCCACAGACTGATCAGAGATTTTAGACTTGCAGGATATTAGTAATGAACATGGACACAATAAAGGAGTTTACTATTAATGTTAAAATACAAGCAGCAAAAGCAACAACTACAGAGTTGTATCTGACGACATTATCCCCAATATGACCCTGACTGGTCATGCCTATATTTCATTTTTCATATTTCATCTGCACACTTGTACCATTAATCTCCAAATATGTGTGTAACAGATGCTTTACACAAACACAAGATACCTGTGGTAGTCATGGACAACATGCAAATGTATGACTAAAAGCAAATAAACATTCTTGCTTCCATCTATCCATCCATCCATTTTCTTGACACTTATCCAGGGTCAGGTCTTGGGGCAGCAGCCTAAGCAGGGAAGCCCAGACTTCCCTCTTCTCTGCCACATCTACCACATTCTCAACTGAGAGATAAGCCGCTTTCAGACTTGCATTGCAGAATATGTGCAGTAAAGTCCATCCGCTCTTTAACCAGAGTTGACATTTCAAACATATCGCTTCCTCAAGAAATTTTTACGTCCTGGTTACGTTAAGATATGGGGAAATGTTCCGGATAAGTCGATGGGTAGGAAGTCTTTGTGTTGCGACCTGTCTGGAACATTTCTTGTGCGTTCGGTCAAAATGACGTGCCGCAACATTTCCGCTCTTATGACATGGAGGCTAGCTGGTAAATATCCGCTACAGCTCTGAGGTAAAAGAGCGGAACGTTAGTTCAAATGCAAACGGTATAAAAGACAAAGTCTGCAATATTACCGCTTTTCAGAGCAAGTCTGAAAGGGGCTATAGTCTACTTCCCACAGGTCATCCTCGGTGTCCCCCACAGTCTCCTCCAGACAGGAGATGCCAGGAAAACCTCTGAAGGGACTAAGCCAATACTTAAAGCCACTGGTATGTTTAGATTGGGAATTTTCGCTGACATGCTTTTACCTGGTGTAGATGGTGAAAATGAACCATCCACATGCTGCCAGTTGCAGTTAAAAGCAGATTTATTTATTCCATCCATTCCATAAAACTACCGGTATGGTGCATGTTAACAGAGTGTTTCCGGTAAAGCGGTCAAAACTGATTTCCTTTCCAGCCTAGCTCACAGCCTTACACAAATAATCTCTTGCCTTATATAGATTCCCATCAATTGGCTCCTACAACCTATAGGGAGGTGTCCAGGAGGCGTCCTAACCAGATACCCGACCCGCCTCATCTGTTTCCTCTCGATGCGAAGGGGCAGCACTTCCACTCTGAGCCCATCTCAGATGACCAAGCTTCCCACCCTATCTCTGTAAGGGAGAGCCCAAGCCACCCTGTGGAAGGCCGAAACTCATTTCAGCCGATGTATTTAGCAATTTCGTTTTTACGGTCACTACCCACAACTCCTGACCAGAGGTGAGGGCAAGAATATAGATCAACTGATAAATCAAGAGCTTCGCCCTCAGTTCCTTCTTCAACACAACAGTCATGCAGAGTCCGCATAACGCTGCACTGATCCGCCTTTCAATCTCCCGCTCCATCCTTCCCTCACTCATGAACAAGCCCCCCAGACACTTGAACTCCTCCACTTGGGGCAGGATCTCATTCCCAGACCTCATATTCTTGCAACATTGCCTATTTCAAATCTGTGAACACTGACCTTGAAAAAAAGGAAATTGCTTCATGGGTTACCAACAAAACTTTATATGATCTATAGCTGACAGTTATGCACATCTGCATGATGCTTTACTTCACAATAAAGACTGCAACATGATAAACCCAAGGATACAATGCTATTTGTGGTAAAAGTTTTAGAAAAAAAATCAAAAATTTCCTTTTATAGTGTCAAAGTCCTGTTACGTTGAGAATAGAACATTTTTGAGATTAGAAACATCCAATAGGTAATTAGATTAAATAATTTCTGATGATCAGAAGTTGTATTACATTTATTGGATAGCTCAATATCCAGTTCTACTTCTGTGCGTTCTTCACTTATGCACTTATTAATGCTATTAATTATTATTGGATTAGACCATTTGAGCCACAACTGATCAGTGGCAGGATTTAGTGTTCAGCCACTGTGCATGCAACGAGGGAATGCAGCACAGACTTTCTTCATTTGAAAAAATAGAGATAAAGCAAATAACTGTTTCATGCAAAGGTTATAAAGTGTGAAAAGCCACAATATAGCATTTATTCAACTACTCAAAGATTGCTTAAGATGGCATTAACTGACTCCTTCAGGTTTGAATAAAGGCAACTGAACTTATTTTTTTCCGGTTCTTCAAGAGAACTGCTTCATTTCCTTTCAGAGAAGAAGTGAAACTTCTTCAAGATCCAGAAATGAGTCGTCCAGTTGCCGTATTGAAGTCTAGGATTTCCATGGCCTGGATGACTGAGAATCTATTATAAATATCTGCTTGTCTCTTCACATCCTGGGCAGTTGTTTGGCCAGCTCAGCTGTTCTCTGATTCTCCAAACTGAGAACCCTCTGACAGGTGCCTACTGCAAGATCTTGCAGTAGAAACTATAGTTTCTATGGAACTATAGTTTCTATGGAACAAACATTATAAACTAATATAATAAGCTATGAGCAAATATAAAATATAATTTCACTGCTGAAAAAGCACCAGAAATATTAAGCTCCCAGACTGATAAACATGTAGTGTTATAGTATCAAGACAAGCATAAAAGTTGACATCCTTTGTTCTGTAGAGACGACTCATAGACCTCTTGTCATCTTGGGATGACAACAAGGATTGTTCTGTTGTTTTCTGAAGGAGGTTTTGTGAAGAATGAGTGATTGCTCAGTGCCTGGATTTCATTCAATTTCTTTCTAAGAATCATCACTAATAACCAGCAGCACCGTATGCATGGAGAAAAGAAAGACATGAATTCAATCCAATTCAATTCATTCATATGGTACCAATTCACAATAAATTAAATAGGTTTTATCCAAAAAATTGTCCAATTCAATCAAATTATAGTTAAATACAGTTAGGGCTAATTCAAATCTAATTAATTCCAATTCACTTCAGCATTAAAGTCTTTATAATGCCTGGAAAGTGTTCACTAGATTGAAATATAACAGAAGTTATATAATAATATTGGACATATTCTGGAAAGTTTTTGTGAAAAATCAGCATTATAAAACCTGACTTTTTCCTTGGCGGAGGCCTGAGCCGTGTGTAGGCACACATGATAACATCCACACATCATGTCAATGAATGGCACTGACTGAGCCAGACGAGGAAGAGGAGCAGTGACAAATATAAAAGCTAGCACACACCAGGGCTTTTGCACATATGCATACAAACTGAAAGATTGTGACTCTCCGATTCACACACGCACACAGAGATATGCTCATAGACCGGCACACGGCGCTGATAAAGGCCTGCCAAGGCTCCAGTGAGAAAGACAAGAGAGTTAATACGCTCCCCACTGAGATCACACCCGGCAGCAGAAGCAGCCACATCAGGGTTTTAATCAGTATGTTTTACGGCGAGTCAGAACACAGGGAGAAGACAGCATGCTCCTAAGCTGGCCTCCTCTGCTCCCTCAAATTTATGACTTTTTAAGTAACTTCAGTATTTACTGAGTGGTAGAAAAAAAAAGGGGGAGGGAGCAGGAGAAGTATCCATCGCAGACACTTGATTCATCTTTGCTAAATATTTTCACTTGCTAAATCTGGGTTTCGACACATTCTTGGTTTTTCAAGCTCAATTTACAGACGCGGCTCTCCCACAATGGTCATGAACTCTGGATCACTGAATCATTACTTTCTTAAGCAAAGATGACAGACTGTGTCTCTCCTCAGCCTGCAATATGAATGATGACAGGAGAATTTTGGGTGATATAGTAATACATTTCTACTGCATATTGGGATAAAGAAGTGATAAAATACAAACAATTTGCATGTAACTACATTAATCAGTTGCTAACTATTAAAACGACTGGCAGCTCAGGCCTGACCTCACTTGTCTTTAACACACAGTTAACACAAGGGCAGATGTTCCTGGCTTTAGCTATCGCAGAGGGAAAAGCGGTGGGGATCTAAAAGTGTTCCACCCTCTAGAGCTGAGATGACTGATATTGGAAAGTGCACTCATCTAAAGATAAACCTTTTGCTTTTTTTAAACCTTCCACATTGTCAGACAGAAGCACAGAAGAAGCAAACAGAGCAAGAGAAGGAGAGATTGGCACGACTCATCTCACTGCAACAGCAGATGCAACATTTTTTTTATCGGGGTCATTTTGGTCACGTCTCTGTAGATTAACAACCGGCTCTCTATATGCATGTATGCCATATCCATTAATGCATTTTACACTCTGAATGTCTTGATCTGCCGTGCTTTCACGGGGTTTGTCAATGAGATAATGCACAGGAGTATACAGACAGGCTGTGTGTGCTATGAAATATTCATACATAAGTACTCAGAACTTTGAAGAGGGTAGAGCACAAACAGCACCTCGGCAGAAGGGAAAAAAGCCCCCAAGGAATAACAGCAAGGGAGAATAAGAGAGTTGGGGTGAATAACAGAAGAGCAGCGGAAAGAAGGATGGAATCTTATTTATAGAAATACAAAAAAAATAAGATGGCCTGACATGCCATATTTGTAAAAGATAAACAAAGATCGATAACAACTTTCAATTTCCTTCATCATTCTGTATGCTCTCAGAAACTTCCCTCTATAGCCCTGCACCCCAAAAATTGATTTTCTGTATTACAGCCACACTTTTTGGGTTTTTCTTTACATGTTCATGAAGTGGTTTTGAGCCAGTTTTGTCCTGACCCTGCACACTTCCACCTAAATCACAAATGTAATCTGTCTCTGAAAGGAAAAAGATGATGGTGATGATGATGATAGGGAAGAGCCACAGAATATAGATTTGGCTCTTGTTTTTGTCTCCCTTAAAAAGATGACTAATCAGGCCTTTGACAAACTTGGTGTCAAAAGGCATGTACAAATCAAGACAGTTGTTTAGCAGCTTAAACTCCAGGATGCTAGAAATAAATATTCAAGCAGAAAGACTGCTATTTGCTGATGTTGTCTACTGCAGTTAATCTAATTAGTCCTGATAACCAGCTGTAGAAAATAACATTAATTTGGCAGAACACACATTACCAAACAGTGACCTGAGCAGGAAATTAGCTTAGCTAACGAGAGCACCTAGCTTGTTGGCCAGCTGTTTAATCTAGCTAGCTATTTAAATCAACATTAGTTCCAAATTAATTCTATTTTTGGATGAGTTTCTATGTAAGCTGCAGGGTTAAAGTTGAACTAAGTACAGGTGTCTTAAATATACTTGAAGAGAAGCTCCTTCATACTTAGCTTAAAAGCACCTCTTTGATGCAAACAAATCAGCATCCTCACTACTCTGTGAAAGGTATAGAGGACAGGCGGATTAGCAGACATTATTGTCAGCCATTGATGACAAGGTTAGACTTACATAACTAATACCAATAGTTTGCATGAAACAGGCCTCTGGGATGGGCTTCTGTCTAGTGGAACATGCAAAAAGCCCTTGTGAGACATCCTGACCAGATGCTCAAATCACCTCAATTGGTTCCTTTTGCTGCAGGGGGGAAGCAGCACTACCCATTAATATCACAATTAAAACATGTAAAAACATGAGTGCAGGAGTGATGGCAAAAAAAATTAAAAATCTCCCATCACTCACTGCCGCATGCCAGAAATTTGGCACCGTGCCGGATTCCCGTCACCCCTGTTAGTGCAGACCGTTTAAACATGTGAGAAACATTTGAGAGTCCATTTAAAATCTCCATAATCTGTGCTGTGCTGCACTAAGTCATGCAATGTCACAAACTCTGTATCCTGTGACCAAGGACGCAGAAGCTCTCTGAGGAGGCAAACAACAGCAGCAGTTGTTTTTCGTTACATAAGTGGAAACTGTTTTGGATCCAGTTTCCAAACATACTTAGAAATGCAAATTAAACCGCTCTGTGACTCAGCTTCCCCATCTGACTACCTTACTTGAAGGCCCGGTCACACTGCGTTTTGCGGGCGTATCGCGGCTGAATCACGGGCAGAAATGTCTGCCCGTGAAGCAGACG
>JAOXYM010000017.1:5289934-5300651 GCA_028567055.1 Leptatherina wallacei | reverse complement strand
GGGCAAAAAAAAAATCGCAAAATTTTACCCGTGATTCAGCCGCGATACGCCCGCAAAACGCAGTGTGACCGGGCCTTGAAGGAGTCTCAAATATGAAGTAAAATTTGACCAAAAACTTCCCAAACTCCATCTCTCAGCATCCTTTCTGTCACGCCCTCCAGTCCTCCTGTGGCTCTTTTCCTGCCTTGCATCTCCAAGTCTTCCTCCTATCTTCAGTCTATCCCCTTGTCTCTTCAACTATCTGCCCCTCTACATCTCGGGACGAGCAGTGTGTCCTCCTGTTAGAGCGTTGCCTCAGACAGGTGTCAGCTACAATCTCAGCTGCTGCTCTCTGCTGGGAGATGCTGGCCGTGCTGCTCGGCACTGCTGGAGCGATTACAAAAGATAGGGTACCAAGGTCAACAGAGCTGTCAGGCCGAGCTCCAAACTCCACAACTCCCACTCCCCCCGCGGCATGGGCGATAAGGAACACGGGCGAAAGTGTTAATCGAGGGCGCTGTGCTGCATAAAGAGTCACTGATATACTTGCATACAGTTAATTTCCATCTCTCTTATTTATGCTAATGCTCTTTCATTTGCTCTTGAAATTGTTTTTCTTTGGCACTGGCAGAGCGCTGGAATATTGTGAGGGTTTGTTCCTCATAAACATTTTATGGATGCAATAATAAAAGGCTAAACAACATATCCCAATCTGTGCCTTTCACAAGAGGTGGTATTTGGCTCTGGGTGAGTCTGTTTAAAAGCTACACATCTGTGTTTAAATTGTCAAGGAGAAAAGGCTTCACAAGCAGCTCCAGGTGGAGGGATTGGGAGAAAATTAGGAGTGCAAACAGGAGGGGAAACATTTTTGGGGGGATTTGATTGCAGTCTGCAGGGAGACATCGGCATGTACATACTTCCCTTGATATATCTGTTTATTTGCACAGCACATCTAAACAAAAGAGCGAACAGGGAGGCAGCTTTAGCCTGACAAAGGTCACATTTCCTAACTCGGGAAAACTCTTTCCTGGCCAGCCGGAGTGTTGCTTTAGGATTTAGTTCACCGCAGTATAGGTGCAGACGTTTGTGTTGGTTTAATCATGACACACAGGACACACACACACACTGCCTCAAATCTCAAGAAAAATTGAGGAAAGAGAGCTGCATCCAGTTACTTTTCTAATTAGAGAACATTTGTTATATTCATCCATGCATACCGCTTTAAAAATCTAGTTTTTTAGACTGCAAAACAGCCCCATTTTGACCAATGTTAAATCAAAAACAAAATATTTAACCATTCTCCATTTAAAGGAACAAAAGCACCCTTGCCTACACGAAGGCAAACACTCCAAATAAATTGCAGTATGCAAAGTGCTACCATTAATCAGCCGTGCTTGTAGCTCCGAATGAGTGGTAGCCGGCACTAACTCGTCGAGGGCCTTTACATTTAGCATTCACTTTTACACCTCAAAGACAGGTCCCAAGTTTCCAAGAATAAAGCAGCCTATTAATCCAGCAGTCAATCTGTACACCTGCAGAGAGAGATGGAGGGAGGGGGACGTGTGCAGAAAGTTATCAACCTTTAAGTGTTTGAAGTGCTTTTTCATGCATGGGGGGGCTCAAGTGAATACTAAAATGGGCTTCTCAAAGATGTTCAAAATTTGTGTTTGAATAACTTTGAATATAATGCAAATAATATCCATAAAGCGCCAGAGGAAAGGCAAATAATTCATGCAGATGTGGTAAGTGTAACCTTACAAGGCTTAAATGTAGCTCACTCAGATGGCTGTGCCTCTAAAAGAGGGCTCTGGTGCAGCTCAAGGACCAGAAACTTAGAAGGGATGTTCCTCTTAAGGAGGATTTTACAATGACGAGTTGGAGCTACTATTTTATTATACAGATAGTAGAGCCTCAAAATATAGTTTCTCCTCACATTAAGGTTTAATCTGTCCTGCTATGTGAAAAGAAGCTGGAACTTACTACCAAAAAGAAGATAACTCATGTGTCCCGCTGTAGCTGTATTTGCTTCTTTTTTTAAATATAAAGCTAGTCAATTATATACTGTTGATATGTCCAGATTCCAGGTCTGCATAATCCTGGATACCAGACCAGAAAAGGCTGGAAGAAATAAAGAAATAACATGTAGGGAATTAATAAAGCACTTTATAACTAGAATAGCTCTTCCTTCCTTCCTTCTTTCTTTTACATACATTAGATTCAGTTTTGTTGTTATTGGTTTACTTCTTCATACTTGTGCTGCTGAATTCATGCAAAAGTTTTTCAACTCTCTGACGTTGAGTGATTAAAATAAGATATAATTATTCTTCTCCTTGTTTCACTGCTGATTGCAGTAAACATGAGGTCATTTTTTTAATTGACTTATCCAAAAACTCCATAACCAAAGCTGCTAATTCATTTTTCTTCTCTAATTAATGAATCAATCAATCTTTAACTGGCAAACATGGGACTAAATCAGACTGAATGTGGATCTCATATGCTGTATAATGAAAATATAATGGGTTTTGTTTTATTTCCACTAAGTTGTCCCAGGAATCCATCCAGGTTCATTTGAGGGCTTCAATAGAAAAAACAAAACTTCAGTACTTAAGTGTTAATTATGTAGATTTATCATTTCTGTAGTGATTTGCTCAGAAACTATTAAAATGTACAAAGTTTGACGACATTTTTCAGCAGCTGATATTTCATTTTGCTTCAAATGTTCGTATCATGTTACTGGTCAATTTTTTTCTTTGCATGTGATATAATGACAAATGAGACAGATTTTCTATATCTGCACGTTAAGCAGTATTGTACGTTTTGTTTAACCAAAGTTAAAAAAAAATCCACATCAGCTGTAATAACAAGACTACTGATTGTTTGCTAGCTTTATAGTATTGATTATCTTAAAACAGCAACTAATCAGCCTAAATAAGCAGTTGATTGCTTACTAATGATAACAAATTGAGGCAATTGTCTATGTTCCCGCTGCTGTTGAGTTTTTTTTATGGTAACAGATTATTTAGTCTGAGATTCTGCCATTTAACTCTGTTTTCCTGATAAATTTATTGCATCTTCATCTGTGCTCATGTTCTTTATCACTGTGTTGTCTGCCTTTTCTAGGTTCATGTATTTTTGGTAAAGCAGGCTTTCACTATGCTTTGAGATGATCATCATTATAAAAGTGATGAATTGAATGACCTGATTCCCTTCCTGATATCCAGTGGAACATTTTGTCTAAAACACAGACCCTCCAGTATACTACATGATGGGTTTACAGAGGATAACACACGGGAAAAACAGAATTAAACACCAACTGGATAACTACCTTACTGGTGTATAGTGTCAGAGCTGATTAACCTTGAGGAATCAATTAATAACGCTTAATGTTCTGGCCCCTGTGGGCATGTCTCCTAACTGGAATTTTAAAACCTCCTAGGGTCTTCCAGAGCTCTTTAAGGATCCCTCATTCAGTTTCCATCCTCTATAAGTATCTGAAAAGAAACCATCCTCTTGTTTCTCATCGTTAATGAGAGTTTCAGAGTGCTGGTTAAGTGTGTTCATACAGGTAGTTAGATGTTAATCACACTTCCTCCAACCCACGCCCCCTCTCACCAGCAGGGCTCGTGTGCAGGCTGTCAATGACATTTAACTCTTGATGGATCTTACTTACAGGGAAACTGTTCTGTTGGGTAAGAATCTGGGCGGCAGGGTGTCCATCAGGTCCAAATCATCACACACTACTTTGACTCGGACGTGCTGCCGGCTCAGCTCTTTGGACCTCTCAGCCGAGCAGTGACAGCTGTCAACGATCAGATCCGGACAGTTTCTGCTGCCCATGCTCGACTCCCACAGCAGGGCTGTTAGACAAAGTAAACTCACAGCTCTCATCGTGGAAAAAACCAAAAAAAAAAAACCCACGCTGTTTCAGGTTATGTCATCCCAGCCTCTCTGACAAGTGGGGACCATCTCACATTGCCTTCCGTTATAATAAAGCACAGCGAATGAGCGAGTCCACTGCTGAATATCACGCAGAGAGGTTTACACTTTCTGCGCTACGTTTGCCTTTAAAACCACGACTAAAGTTCATCATCAGGAGTGTGAGCCGCTGTATCCTCTCCATGTCCTCTCAGCTCCTCCAAACTGTCCCTCCGAGCTGCCGCATGCGTAAATAAAAACTTCAGAATGAGTCGACACCAAAGTTCCGAACAAGTTTGCTGCGACACGTCCTTGAGTCCAGATCAGCAAGTCAAAACCCTCCCCTCATGATCCAGTCAGAGCCCTTCTCCATCCGAGCGACTGCACGCAGGGCTGTCATTCACTGTCATCGTGCACTTTGTGCGCCCTTGGCCTTGTTGCGCATGTAGTGTCCAGAAAGTCCCTCCCCGCTGAGTCCAGACAGGCTCCAGTGACTGAACTTTTTAAACTTTTCAGAGCTGCATAATGCCACAGACACACATTTGATGATATGCGATGTCTCTAAATTATACTTCTTTCTCTTTTGCCTATTTTACCCAAACAAACAGGGAAAGGGAATAAAAGTAAACTGTTACTAAGAGATGAAAACCCAATTACACAATCTTCGCCACATCCAAGTCCCTGAGACCCGTGATTTTCCCAAACAATTGTGATGAAAGCATAGCTGTTTGTTGTAGTCTCCTCAGACAAAAGGTTCTGCCTTTTCAGCTGTCCCATGTTACTGTCTCATGGTCTGTACTCAAGCTGAAGTAGATTTAAGTCCCTAATTATTGCAGTTATAGTACAGAAATCTTATTTCCTGATGAATAACAGGAACGGGTGCAGCAATTTACTGAAAGGTACAAACACAAGATGATACGCTTGAAAGTCACATTTGTCTGAGTACCTTTACAACACAGTGTAAACCTAAGTAGTCTTCAGGAATAGTTTTCTGGGCTTCTTGAATGACTTTTCAAAGTTCTTGGATTATCGCTGCCTTTTGTTCTGTTGTTTTCTCTTAAGATGTTCCCACTGCTTGTTGAGATCTGGGCTCTGGGGAGGATTCATCACTCCATAGGACCTGTTGTCACTCGTTTTTAGTTAAGCTGTTGTGTCATTTGGCTTACCTCAACCTTTCCTCCCTGTTTCCTTTCCTTATAAAATGGCTTCTTCGCAGCCACTGGAGATAATTTCTGATGAGGCTTCTGGCAACAGTACATAAATAAATTGAAGGTCCGAGCATCTCTCAGGTCAGGTCTTTGCTGTATTTTCTTTTTCCTTTTTCCCCTTATCGTGTTTCTTTATACGGCATCCCTTTCAGATATAGTTTGTTTGTTTGTTTGTTTTTAGGCGTGACTTCTTCCTCAGTTGTCCAGTTTCCTCATTTCTTCTTCAGGACACATGCACATCATGCTGAAATATGCTGGCTTTTCAACTAATAAGTCTTTGGGAACAAAAAATAATTTTTTTCTTTGTCAAACTGTTATCTTTGGCATTTTTCATAGATGCAACTAAAGAATTGGGCACCAGTGACCAATATCTTTGCCACAGGCTGCTCGTGACAAAGTGGCTAAATATACGTAATCTCTTATGAGACCACACAATCCCCAATAATCCCTTGAGTGGAATGCTTTTTAAAAATGATTTTTAAACTACTTAAATTCCTGTAAAAATGTTCAGATTAATACTTTGAATCAGAAAGCTTGTAGAACTATTGTTTAAAGGGATACCATGTAACTTTTGAGCCAAATATTAGCCTAATGTGAGTAATGGATGATTTATCGGGTCAATATACAGTGTTTGACACCTGTCGGTGCTTCGAGGGGGTTGCCCTCTTCAGAACCAGACATTGTAACTTTGCAGGAGCGGATCCGTCTCTCATGGGATCACGTGACCTGGAGTACTTTGCTTCATAAACACAGAGGGCTCTGCCTTGTGCTACTTTTTCCTCCTCTACAATCGAAAGCTTGTCAAGGCTGAACAAAGTAAGTATAAAACAGTGTCTCAGGAGGCCAGAAAGAAAAAGAAGGAAAGGGATCGCTCCAGAGGAAGTGTGGCCTGTGGGAAGTTACAGGTTTAGCTCCCCTACTGGCCAAAAATTACACTTGAAGACTTCTCCAAAAGATTACAAAAAACTCCGACTTCTTGGAAGCAGAAGTCAAAGAAACAAAGATGGACTTCAGACTTCACTTCACTTCAGACTATATGTGCGATCTAAGCATAGTGATCATCTTATATTCTCATAAAGTTTTGCTCACACTCCCTAAAACGTGTAAATTTGCCTGCTTTTGGATATATAAGTTTCCTTCCAAGCAAGACCTTTTTTTCTCAGCAGCTGTGATGTTAATGGGCTCAGAAGCATAATGCAAGGCTTTGATTAGCTGGTACTATCATTGAGCATTTCACAAGCAAAGGACACACTTGTAAACCTGACATTCATTCCAATGAATGAATATAATATAAAAGAGCAATATGAGTTGGCAAGAATCCAGCTCGACACAATAACGCAATGTTAAACTTATGGGTATGATTAATGACTTTTTTCCCTGCTTTATAGCTAGAAAATGCTTTCATTGTTTCACTGTTCATTGCCAGAGATAGAAAGTGTGACTTGAAAGTTAATCTATCAGCCTGTGAAATAAGCTGCATTTTATCTTTTATTAACTCTGTTTATTCAAAATCCAGCCAAGTTTGAGCAGCTTGATGCTTTTGAAAACATAAAACAACAATCGGGTTTATCATTTATCCCATAATCCAACATTTTATGCATATTCCTATCAGAGGACGGGGAGTTTGCACAGCCTGGAGAATGTGACATCTATCTTATCTGTTGATTGTGGATCATCTGTGGAAAGGGTTTGCTCCCCCAGAAGACAAGCTGAGACAGCTGGCTGGTTGGGTTCCCCTGGGCGGGAAGAGGTGCTTCCCCTGTGTGTCTGAGCAGCACTCTGCTGAAATCCTCCCTCATTATCTACATTGTCTCCAACGCAAGCCCGAGAGCCCAAAGCAGGATTTGCAGCCTCTCCCAGTGACCCCGCAAGTGGCCCGTGTTTCCTATTCTTCTGTCTGACAGTTAAACACAGACTCCTCTCTCTCTATAGGAACAGACTACACAGGGCAGGACACATCCCTCCCCTCTGTGTTTATCCACATATGGAGGCCTTTTTTCCTCCTTATTGTGCTCCCATGACGCTCCCTCAGACTGTCAGTCATGCTTATTTACACAGATGTATATTTATCTTGTACCTTGTAAGTGCAGGGGAGGATCATCCAACCAGCTGACCCCTGGGAAGCCTCAAGGAAAAGTCACCCGATGTGACTGACATCACCATTTGAAGTGATCCATCTTTAATGGACCCTACTGAAACATTTTTTTTCTTGGACATGAGCCATGGCTGTTCACTGAGCTACTTGTATGCTCTTAATGGAAAACAGACCTTTGCATATGAGCCGGTTCCGTAAAGGTTTTCTGTCTGGCAGGGGCTGTGTTTTCACACACAGCAGCCTGCTTTGAATTGGATCACTAATCAGCGCAAACAACATTATTCAAGCAATAAAAAAAAACTTTATATTGGTTGAGATTATTGTGGAAACATTTCCAGATTGAAGTGTCAACTCCAAATAAACCTCATCAAAGCACTGTTGAAGGATGGAGTCAATTGAACTGATGCACTGCAGACAGTGTGCTCCTTCTCTAACATTAGAGCTCTCCGTTATTACTCAGTGACAGAGATGAATAGGCCACGGCCGACAGCAATCACCGTCCTTACTAAATATTTATCTGCTTCACTTTCAGGAGCCACAGACTCTCATAATGACTCCATGACTTCTGGGATAGAAGCCCACGGCAGTTCAACTTACTCTAGTTTTATTGAGTAACAGTTTGGGTGTAAAAGAAACCGTGAGGTGTTTTGGCTTTTGGCAAATGCAACAGGTGGTTTGTGGCTTTGTAACTCAGTCATTAATATGTGTGTTATCTGAAGGGTGTAAAATAGTAAAAAGGATACTATAATACTCCCTCTGTGTTTTGGCCTGAAGAAAGACAGCTGAGTTAGAATATCCATATGTTTGTCAAATGAATGAAACAATCCTACATGTGATCTTGAAAATATTGGTTAGCATTAACCTTCATATGAGTTAGAGAATAAACCTATGAGGCCTGTTGTCAGGGTCATAACCAGGATTTTAAATACAAAGATCATCCACATTTTTATCAAACTGTCCAACACAATTATATTAATGACCACGTCCCATCATACGTTTGTTTATTCTTATTCTGTTGATGTTTTACCAGTAGATAGATGCAATCTATTAAAGAGTAAAAACCATGGCAACCAACTGCAATATCTACGGCATAAAAATACATGTTGCTGGATCCACCATATCCAACTTCATCCACCACCTTAAAACACACCTGGAGAGCTTAGTCAATGTAAGCTCAATGCTAGCATCTATGATAGCAACAAGCTTAGCGTCACAGCAGCGTAAACGTTAGCTTGTTATGATCTTCGTACAAAAATAATATCAGATAGATTGACATTAACTGAATGTGTTGAAAAGAAGAATGAATCATTTACTGAACACTGACATTAAACTGGGGCCAGAGTAGCTCATTTTTAGACAAACCATCATATAAGACCCATTGTAAACTATATGGTTTTACTGGGTTTGTTCATTACAAAGATAAGTTACAACTGTTGGTGCTACAGGTATTTTAGCACTATTTAAAATGTAAGTATTGGATCTAATCACACAATGTAAACTTATATATAAACCTGTATGTCAACCTTCATACGTGTGTAAAACATGCAGGTCTAACCATGTACATTAATTCTAATCTGCAGAGAAATAAATTAATCACAGATGCAAAGGAATAATGGAAACAATGTGCAGGATGAGTCTGAAACTAGCAACCTCTTGCCTAGAGGTCCATGGATTTGGGTCTTTGACCATTCGCTTCGTCCTTTTTGTGAACGTTTGTGGCTAAATGATGTGGAAAGTGAACTTCATCATGTTAGAACATATGGAGATGTCGACATGCTGATTACCTGAAACTGGAGCCTAAAACATACATTAATGGCAAAAAGTACTCCATCCATTCACTTTGTGCAATCTACCAGCCTCAGGGCTTGATACTACTGCTACACTTAACAGATGGTTCAGTGTTTATGGGGTTAATTGCTTCACCATCAGTCCTCCAAATATACTTTTGGTCAATGTGGCCAAACAACTCAATTTTTTTCTCATCATGGCATAAAACTCTCCTCCAGAAGACTTTCTCTTTTTTTTTCCTGTGGTCAGCTTCAAACTTTAAAGGTGTTGATTTTGGAGCAGGGTTATCTTTTTTGAAAAGTAGCCTCTTAGGCTGTGGAGATGTCCACCAATCAGCTACAAGACTGAAACCACTGTCAGATAACCTGAGTAACACTGGTCTTCTTGTTACAGATCAATGTTTTCGCTGGGAAAACCTGCATCGTTGTATTCACAGACAAATCACACGCCACACTGCAGTGTCCTACAGCAGCAGGTCAACCGCACGCCTTGCAAACGCTGGTTAACAAGGAACTAGCAACACAATTAAGAGCCTGAGGTGCTCACCCAGCTTTAAAGTCCTCAGATACTAATCTGACAGAATCTGATTGCATCTGTGAGAACAAGTCGAATTCATTAAGTTCTAACCCTACAACCCACCGGTCCTGAGGATCTGTTACTAACATCCCAGTACCAGACACTCCAGGCTTGTGCCTTGGTGGTTCCTTACCACAGTATAGTATCTCTTCTCAGATTAAAAGTCAGTGAGACTTTTAGTATTCTTCTACATCTTGGCAAAGTGTTCTGCAGCTTTTTAGAAATGACTCCATGAGACATTCTTGAATTTGTGGATGTGTACAAGCCTATTTATTATGTCTCCTTGGAAGTTCCTTGGACTTTCGCACTACCATTCCAGTAAGTTTAATTACCCAAACCATTTTTTCATGTTGACATATTGATCATCATTGCTGCTTTTTGTCTCTTTTTGTCAACAGGAGGTTTTTCTTTCTTATATTTTGAGTGTATCCACTCCTGTAGAGATCATTTAACCCTTTCACACATAAGTGATGGAGAACATGAACAGCATTTCATCCACCAAGTGAATTTGTTTCGTATTTTGGTTGAAAGAAAAAGGTGAACATTTACTCATTTGAGGACGTAAGTTTTCAGTTTTATACATGATCACTTGGGTGGACAACATAACTGTAAAAGAAAAAAAAAAAGATTACTATATTTAGTGAATTTACTGTATAAATGTTTAGCTTATATGTTTATATGGCTAATGGGGACCCTGGCCAGCTGTCTCCAATTCGCCATCAGGTCCAAGGCCTGCAACACAAAAGGTATAATCAAACAAAGAAAACAAAACCTACAGGAGCCCAAAGAGGCCCGAGGGCCATCACAATGTTAGGAAAATATATTTCTTCCAAGACTTCCCCTATAAAAGGATTTAATTGAGCCATGCTGGATTTCCATTGGCCATCTTTGTTTTGAGCAATTTGTTGTAACCTTACACTAATTGGTGTCAGTGTGTGGGATGAAGTGTATGTGATGACTGACTAATTTCCACTGAAGTGGCCAGTGTGGAAGAACACTGTCCTCTCCATATCAGGACCGTTGTCATAGTGGGAGGGACAAGCTTCCAGTAGCACAATCAACTAATAGGTGTTTGGATATGCCCATCCATCCATCCATCCATCCATCCATCCATCCATCCATCCATCCATCCATCCATCCATCCATCCATCCATCC
>JAOXYM010000017.1:5274680-5289834 GCA_028567055.1 Leptatherina wallacei | reverse complement strand
TCCATCCATCCATCCATCCATCCATCCATCCATCCATCCATCCATCCATCCATCCATCCAGCCATCCATCCATCCATTCTTTGCCTCTTATCCAAGGTCGGGTCACAAGGGCAGCAGCTTAGGCAGAGTAGCCCAGACTTCCCTTTCCTCAGCCACTCCTTTCAGCTCATCTGTTGTAATCCCAGGGCATTCCAGTGTCCGTGGTGTTCCCCTGCTGGATATCATTCCAGGATGCATCCTGACCAGATGCCTGAGAGCTATTTCATCTGGCTTCTGTCGATGCGTAGCTCCTGGATGATGGAGTCTCTCAGTCTTTTTCTAAGGGAGGGCCCAGACACCCTGTGGAGGAAAGTTTTTGATGTCTTTGATGTATCAATATGTTTCAAAGAGGAAATATGAAGCAGTATTTTCACCCAGTTTTGATTTTATCATCAGATATCGAACCAGCCATCGAATCAGATCAGCGTGGGTATGAAGATTCCTCTTTGGCATCTCTGTGTGTGCTTGTGGAAGTGTGATGAAATGCGAGTAGGCACCGGGCACCTGTGACATGTTGTGTTGTGACACAAGTAACAGCAACACGAGCCCAGGGCTTTTAACTGGCTGGATTTTGGTCAGGAAAAAGTCACGTCAAATCAAATCAGATTTGTTTTCCTGTAAGGGTTCATATTATAAGGACTTTACAAAATGTTTCATCAAAACAAAAAGGAAATGTGGTGCATATGAAAGATTTCTTAGACTGGTTGCCATCTAAACTACCAAGTGATGATGCTAATTCCAACAAGAGGCCAACAGCAGAAGTACAACAATGTATAAAAGAGTAATTACATGTTATGAACTCAACAATCTGGCTACTTTTCATGGTGAAAAAAAAAGGGCCCTGGGATGAATTTACCACCAATAAACAGAGACTCACAATAATAAGGTGCCAAGAGGATATGGGAAACTGGTACTACTTTTAAATTGAGAATGGAGGACTCTGTGGCATGAGCTGGCATGTTAGTGCTCCAGCGACTGGGTGGACCCACTGACCACCAACCACCACATTACGCCACAAGGACTTCAGTAAAGGTTTGGAGCATGTACAATGATCTAAAGAGAGACTGTAATGAATCTTTTATGAGAGTGTGGATTTGTTTTAGCCTGCACTGCCTCCCTCCATTTTCCCTCTTCTGAGAATACAACCATATCATAAAGCAGATGTTAAAGATGAGTTTGAGATCCAGTTGTTTTCAGCTCATTTACAAACTGGACACACGGCGGCTTCTTGAGTGCTTGTTTTCACGGGCGGCCGCAGACAAACAGGAGCGTACACTCGTCTGTTAATCACCGCTTTCCCTTTGAGTCTCATAAATGTGCCGTACAGAGACTCCGTTCTTGTTTTCACATCTCAATATGATTATCCCGATATTTCATCAGTCCACTCATTTGTCATCATTAGCGTTGATGGAAGTCGCTCTGCTCCCATCTGCCGATTCTCAACACCAAATCCTAATGGGTCGGATGCGATGCGGCTTTTATTCTGCCATTCTGGTGGGGAGACGGGGGGAGGATGTGTCCAGCTGGTGCAGCACTGAACCCATCTTTATAAGTATTCCTGCCTGCCTCCATAATCTGGGCTGCGTGAGCAGGGACCCAATGCGGAGACGAGGCTCTATGGGAAGATTTCCCGGCAGAGAAGGAGGAGGGGGGGAGCACTGTGGAGGAAAAAAATGAAAGAAAGTAAAAAGAACATCATCAACAAGTCTTTTCAATCATATCTTCAGTCTTATAATCCAAATTGGTCACATATAAGAAAACTCTGAACACCTTTGAGCTCATCTTGATATTTCAAGACATAGCGTGCTAATTCTACAAAGATATGTCTTCCTGTGCCTTCTCTGCTTTGGAAAAACAGATTTATTTCTAAGTACATTTCTCTAAAGCTATTGCAAAATGAAAATGAGCCTTTTTTCTTTTGAGGTTTCTTTCACAGAGCTGGACATGGGCTGCATGCCACAAGCAGCCCCACTAGTGAGATCTAATTCTGGATATGGGAATTAAGTGACAGTACTGCATCCTGTTAGGAGAAAGCAGTAAGGATGGGTTTCATGCATGGGCTCTATGGTTATCCCCTTTACAAACAATGAAGAGAAGACAGAAAACAGCATGTTTCATATGAACATACAGTTCCAAATTTCTGATTTGGACGTATTTCAAACAAAGATACATTGTGTAAAGAAAAAAGATGAATCTGTAAACAGCCCCAAGGGGTGGCTTTCATGCGAACTCTGCCCTCGGGGGCTGTAAACTTAGAATAGCAAAGGTTAACAAGCAAGGCTCCCATATCCTGCCCTATCATGCCCCTTTCTGTAGAATAATTGCTACTTGTTCTCTGTGGTGAGATAGGTCATCTCAGAGCTGAAGCTCTCCCACGGCAGATATTTCACGCTTGTCAGTGGATTTCTCTTTATCTCTCTGTCTACTTCACTATTAAAAAGACACGCTTTGGTTCGTCGTGGAGATGTCTTCTTTATGACTGAGAGTGGCTTACAGTCGGACACTTAGGAGCAAGTGAGGCCCGACTCCATCCCTGCTGCAAGACGGCGTGCACCCAATGAGTGTTTCTTTTTTTAACCACCCTTAATTCATTGCAAATCCACTCATCCTTGACGCGGCCTTCAAACACAGACATCTCGTTTCTGTTTCCTGGCTGCATCAAAGTAGATGGATTGGAGGAAATAAGGAAAGCATATGTTGCCAGCCGCAGAAACCTCCTGCTAAGCCGAGCCCCACCAAAGGTTGGTTTTTTTGAGAGAGAGAGAGACAGAGAGAAAGAGAGAGCGAGAACTCTGAACTTTTTTAGTATCAGGGTTTCGTAGTCAGGATGCGCTGGTGGCCTTCCCCCTCCCCACCTGCATCTATTTGCTCCAGTGCCTTCACACTTTTGGGGACCCCTCAGTCCGCCATCCAAACCCAAAACCCTGAGCTTGAAACTCTTTCAAAGCCGCTTCTTTGGCTCCTGTGATTCAGCTCCCCACAGAATGTTCCACTGCCTCCCTGCCACAGCAAAGGAGGATGAAGCAGCTCTGCAGGCTCACGGAGGAGGACCGCGTCTGGCATCACCAAAAGCAAAAAGACATGAATGATGCATTTCTATATGATTTAAATAGTGGATGGGTGTATCGGATAGCTAAGCTTGTTAAATCTGAGTCCTTCTGTGGAAAAATCTGTACCTGAGTATGAATGTTTTCCTCTGCAAGGTCTTGGAATGAATATTACCTGAGAGAAACAGTCATTATTTACCTAAACTTAGCCTAAAAAAGAAACAGTGTGTAAAAACCTTGTGGAACCACATTAAGCAGAAATATGTTGACAACATTATACAAAAAAATAATAATTATATCAGTCTCTCACATCATTTGGCTGATTCTCTTCTTTCCATTGTTGCTTTATATCATTGAGGTTTGCAGGCATTCACATGTGCAGCTCCCTCCAGGTCCCACCACAGCATTTCAATTAGCTGAGTTCTGGATTTAAACTAGGTCATTGCAACACTTTGATTATTTTTGTTTCAGTCACTCTTTTGTGGATGTGCTGCTGTTTTTGGAACCATTGTCATGTTAACCTTTAGCTATCGGACAGAGGGCCCTTATATTTGACTCTAGAATACTTTGGTTTTCAGAGAAGTTTGTAAACAATTCAATGACTTCAAGCTATTCAGGTCTTATGGCTCCAAAACAAGCCCTGACCATCAACCCTCCACCATCGTGTTTGACACTTATGAGGTGTTTCAGCTGATTTACTGTTTGTTTTCTCCAAATGTGGTGCCGTGCATTATGACCAAACCTCTGCACTTTAACCTCACCCATCTGAAGGACACTGTTCCTGAAATGTTGTGTTTTGTTAAAAGAAGCTTTCTCTTGCCAACCCTTCCAAACAACCATACTTGTTCAGCATCTTATTAATTGTACTAATTGCCATAACCTGTGGCATTAAACAAGCTGACTCAAGTCTGAGATGTAACTATTAGATTTCTCCAAATACTTCCACACATTGCACCTCATCAAATCAATTTCAGAGAAGATTAGCAGCTTTCTCAAATGTTATTTGGGAATAAATTGTAGAATGATGGATTCCAAATGGTTTGGAAATGGCCTATTAACTCTTCTGAGATTGACATGCAGCAGAAAGTGCTTTTGTTCTTGCTGATGTCTTTCCTCCTTGGTATTGTGTCAATACACGCCTGAATGCTCCAGATCAGCAAACTGCCAAAACATCTGCTTTTACAGAGGTGCACACACTGATGATAAACAGTGAATCAGTTCATTGGGATTGATAATTATCCACGGTGTTAAGGATCTTGTTACCTGCACAACGTTGTAGGTCATGAAAGCATCTTGTGTGCTCCACCCACATCTTTCTATATATAATTTGTAGTGTTTATTGGCTCATATCTGGGCTACACTGCTTAATTTTTCCCTTACTGGATCACTGAGGCCTTCAACTGGCTGAATAACAAGTAAAGCCAACTTCTTTATCATCCCTGTCAGTCTGTTTCCTTCACTCTGCAAAATATAGATAGGATTCCAGTAACATATTTTATAGAAGGTATATAATATGGACTAGGTTTACCATTAGGTTACCGACATCAATGTAACAAACGAATGAGCCAGGGAATTTATAGCCTATATTATACAAGTGCCATTATGATATAAAAAGTTCAGTCTGCCAACCTTTTTTCTGGGGCAACAAAGGGGAACAGAGCAACTGCATGACATTAAAGATAATTTTAGCTAGATTTATCACATATAGCTGCCCTGATTGATATGTTGCTTTTAATGGTTGAGGTCTGGGTCATGCAACATGATTTTAAACCATGCAACGTTGTTTTGGACAAGAAAAAAAACTGCAAAAAAAAAAAAGGCAGCTCTCCTGTCTCCTCAGTCCTAAGCTGTTCTCAGCGTGCACTCATTATAGTTATATAAGTGGCTGTCGCAGTCAGCTTAACACAAGGCTACGCTGTTTACAAAATGGTTAAGCTACCCTCATTATCTAACCAACAACACAAATAAAGCACAGGAAAATGAAGTTCAGCTCCACACCCTCCTAAAAGAACAGCAAGTTTGGAGTTGCTGAACGTATCCTTTGCTACTTAGATTACCAGAGATGGAATAGATCATTTCTCTGCAGTATTTTCTGACACTGAATTAGTCTTAACACCATCTTCAAGGATATGCAGGTACCTGCATTAGCAGAACAGCCAATGGTCACATCCCCAAAAGGTAAGGCAGCAGTCTGATTTCCTCTCAGACCTCTTGACTTACAATATGCTGATAGGTTACCATGGAATTTTTGCCCAAATTTTGCCAAAAATATTGTTGCCTGCCCCTGCTCTAATGAAGGAACAAAAGTAAGCACTGCTTAAAGAAATGAGAACAGATGGAGGTCTCTGGATAAACAACGTCTTCAGAGGTCATGCATCTGACGGCTGATGCTTTGCTACATGAAATATCGGTGAAAAGTTTGGGCACAGTTACTCATTCAAGTCAAGCTGGTGTGTCCAGACTTACTGAAAAACTATCTTTTTTAATTCCCCCAAAGCAAAGTTTAAATAGAAATGTTCTAATAGTTTGTTGGTGAAGATTCTCAGTCATCCAGGTCATGTTAGTCCCAGGAGCTTAAAAAGAGGGAGACTGGACTTTGTTACACTGGCACTGTTTGATATGCTTTAAACAAAAGCTGGTCCACTTCCACAGGTAGTAAGTTTAGTTTGGGGCAGGGTAAACACTCATTCATACAGAAGCTGTGAGCGGTCCTGCTCACATGTTTTTTTAACACTGTTTTCCCGTGATGGAATTCATTGCATGTGATGGGATTTATCTTGCATTTGAATAATTAGTTATTTCTCAAGATACAAGACAACCATCCACACTCACTGCTAGGGAGAATTTAGAGTGACCAATTAACCTATCAGGCATGTCTTTGGACAGTGGGAGGAAGCCGGAGTACCTGGTGAGAACCCACGCATACACGGGGAGAACATGCAAACTCCACACAGAAAGGCCACTGTTTGAAACGCCTCCCCAGCCCAAACCAGCAACCCCCTCTGGCTTAAGCTTTGACCGGGGCTTGAACCAGCAACCTTCTTGCTGTGAGGCTGTGGTGCTAACCACCACACCACCGTGCAGCCCGAATTTTGAACCTATCTGAATTTTAGCCCTAAATTCTTATTAACAGGCCAAATAACTGTATGTCGCAGCTTGGGCAACAGAACAAAGAAAGAATAATGTGCCGCAAAGCCATCTTTAATGTCTATAAAAATCTAACATACCCTTATAATTGATATCTTTCTGAGACAAATTGATATTTTACATGTGAAACAAGATGCTAGATGTCAGTCTTGAGTTATTCTTTACCAAATACTGTCTTGTCTTTTGACCTTGTGCAGCCGAATGTTCCTATGGAGAGCAGATTAACCCTGATTAAAAACCATTCACCCCAAAAGGTTTCTTACAACCTCACAAACTCTCCAGGGAGGTCTTGAATGTAAGCTGAAGCCCATAAACCCCTGAGGCAGGTTAACCTCTGCTCAGCTGCTCTCCACCCTGCTCTACCCTGATGTATGCGCCGTTTACTACTTTCTCTTTCTTTTTCATATACTCTTTCGCTCCCCCGTCTGATTTCCTGGGCTTATTGAGTCATGATTGCACAGAGGCGTCCACTGACAGAGGATGTCAGTTGGCTGTCGGGCATTCAGGAGACTCCAGCTGTATCAACAGTCTAGATGGAGAACGGTTCATTTAAACACACACGTGCACCGCATGTCAACCTCTTGTTTTTGTGTATAAAAAAGAAAAACAATAAAAAAATGACTAGAAAAACAGATAAGGAGATATTTACTGCCTCTTATGAACAACACAAAATCACAAAGTGAGGCAAAATCCATGTTGTAAATGACATAATAAGCTGATCCTGGCAGAGGATCCTTCTCTTTCTGGATGCCTTTATCCTCAGCAGATGGGCCCATACATCTCTGTGATGCACTGGAGAAGTTAAAAATATTTGCTTTCTTTCCTGGTCTCTCTTTTTCCCCTCCTCATTCCATTCCATTCCCTTCCCTTGCACTCCCCACAGTTCATGACACTGGAAGCAAGCCAAGCAAAATGTTGATGCCGATTCCCCGGCGTCACTCACGAAGCTGGTTCTGCAGGATCCAAACCCCGACCGGAGGCAGCGTGGAGAGATGTTTGGCGGTCAGGAGCCGACAGGTAGCGTACCTTAGAAAGTTTTCTCATCCACTAAGACAGAATTTACTGCTTGAGAGTGATTTGAAATAACTTTTGCATGATTGTTTTTGAGTCTCAAAGGACATAATCAAACCGGATTTATTTTCAAAATAGCTTCTCTATGTCACATGTATAATGGGCCTGTCGGTCAGTCACCGAGGGGTCAAGCTATTCTCAGAGGCTCCGGAAGAAAAAAAACACTAATTCACCATTGAAGACAAATGAGCGCACTCAATCTCCTCACATTCATGTCAAAAAACATTTCACAAGATGTTTAAATATAAACATTTAGCTCCGTTTTTACAGGCATGTTCACATGCTTGAAATACATCTTTTTTTTTCTAACATGGTTTTGTATGACGCTGAACTCCATGTATTCTTTGTTTAGGGATCACTGGTCACCGCTGCACCATCAATGCCAGCAGGTCCCCAGCCCAGGCAGCCTGCAGCCTCATGACTAGCACTGTGTGACATCACATCCTGTCATTGTGTTGAGAACGCAGAGCTAAGCAGATGAGAGGGCAGGCCAGTAACATCCCAATCAAGTCTTTTATCGCATTCAGTCCAACAAAGAAAACAGAGTTCACAATTAGAGGAAGAAGAAAAACAGACGAAGCCCAGACGTATGATTCATAAAAGATAAACAACTGCTTCGGTAATGAGCTGCATACTCTGAAAGATAATGAATCTTTACCCTATATATTATGAAAGGAAAAAAGAAAGTTAAATCTTACATCAGAGCAAATATTTGTCCTCAAATTGCCTGGAAATTTAATTTCCCTGTAAAAAAAAGAAATTAGAATTGTGGTTCAATTTTCCAGTCGACCCAATAAGGATAAGCACCACCAAATCCACCGAAAACTACTCAAGGTGTTGTTGTTGTTTTTTTACTGATCAACATTTCCTTCAGATATCAGCCAGACAGGGAGGAACTGTCAGCGCAGTCAAAATTGAAAATCTTTCCGGGAATCAAAGTAGAAGTTTTAAACCAGTGATGTGAAGTTCACAACTGGCTTGAAAACTGAAAACAACTGGACTAAATATTATGCTTGCAGACATTTTAGCCCTCCTAAAACCTCCGACACTGATGATACACCATCTGGATACAAGAACTGGAAGAAGGATACTTCTTGTTTTTCCAACCGTGTCAAATCTGAGAAGCACAAACATGCAGTGATTACACGAGATCATCACAGAGCTGTCGCTAGTAATCCAACGTAGGCTTTAATTGGGTTTTTTCTGTGTTGCATGTATCTGAAGTTGAAATGTTGAGACAAATACTGTTTCATATCCTCACTGAGATGGATAACTGAGAGATTTAGATATTTTTTGTCAAATAGTTACATATTAAAATGATAAAAGTAACTGAATTCCTGGTATAATATTACCTTTATTATACAGTCAGTTTGGAAATTCTTGAAGTCTCTTTGTTGTGTTATTTTCTCGTGAATGTGCCCCCCCCCTCTGATTTTGGTCTAGAACCTCAGGTCATCTTTCCTAGCTCAAACTTACATCATCAGACCATTTAACACTGAATCACAGCTCACAGGAAATTATATTTTAAAAATCATTTTCAAAAAAAGTAATTGTGACATTTGGACATAAATTAGATAAAAGACTTTTGTCTGTGCTGTGGAGCACATATTTGGGAGTCTGAAGTCACTACGAAATCAAAAACCCAGATAAAACACAACTGTGATATTTTGTTTAAGACCTCAAGGGCCAAAAAATGTGACTTTCACTGAGTTGTTCAGATTTACCATGAAAGTTTTGTCATTTTAAAAAGTTATCCGGCTTCTTATCGCCGACGAAGATGACGCTGCAGTCACTGCACCGTGGAAATGGAGAGCTGAAACTCTTTAAGGTTTGTATTTTGCTCTGCTGTTGACATCAAATCTCATCATTAGTTACATATAAGTGAAATAAATAAGAAATAAATAAGTTAATAATGCTCTACCATTAATGTTTTTTTTTTTTATGACAAGGAAATCTGACTTCAAACTGGTCTTCATTCAGTTTTGATATGAACGCACTACGAGTACAACATTAATATTTTTTTTAAAAATCACTGAAAGATTGTCTTAATATGGGACAATTCTTAATTGTAGCCACTTGTTCTGCTGTTTAACCAATGAATGAGAGAAATATAAGTATATGAGAATAAAAGGTATGATATTTTTCTATCAGTTTGGTGTGTGGTCTGAGCTCTCGGGCAGTTTACTGTGCTCTCTCATGCTGTAAGAACATTCTCCAAACATCATTAAGTACTTATGATATCAAAAAGGCCGATTCTGAAGAAGAGAGGAGCAGAGTGGAGTTCAGTGGATAACTTCACCCTTCCCAAAACGATCTACTTGAACAAACGGAAAAAAATGGATGGAAGAAAAAAAAAAGGTTTCTATGCTGTTTCTCTGTGTTATTTTCAACTCATCTCTATTTGAATTGTGCTGATGCTCAACTAAAGTACAGAGATCTATATTATTAAAAATTCATTACATAAATGAACATTGAAACGAATAAATATTCTCAAGAAATGAACAATTATAAAACGAATAAAAGAAGTTAAATGAAATATATATTTTAAATAGGTTATGTATTTCAAGAGATCTTTATAAAAGAATTGTTTCATTTATTTGATTAAAGATTTATATAATGATAATATTTTTTGTTCTATTTTACAGTCATATTTAGTTATTTCATTACACTTTTATTTCAAATTGTATTCATCACCATTTATTCTTATTTCACTCTATTTTATTTAATTACCTCCACCAAGGCGAAGGTCATGTATTCTGCCGGGTTTGTCTCTCTGTCTGTTAGCCACATAACTCAAAAAGTTGTGGACAGATCTTGATGAAATTTTCAGGAAATATCAAAACTGGAATAAAGAACAAGTGATTAGATTTTGGGGCTGATCTGGACCACAGCCTGGATCCAGGAATTTTTCAAAGGATTCTAATGAGGACAGGGATAATTTTGCCATAAGAGCTTTCTAACTCATAAAATAATGCAGACAGACAGACAGACAGACAGACAGACAGACATTGTAACGACTCAGCAGCAGCACAAAAACAAACAAAGCACCATATAACAAAATATACAATTGAAATTAAAAATTAAAAGTGCAGACTCTTGCCCTAGTCGGATTTCAAAAGTCTTAACCGGACTACTCAGTGTGGTGCCCCTAAACCCCTGCCTAGTGTGCTGTTAAACAGTCTGATGGGCTCTTACTTGATAAACGCAGGAGGGAAATGCTAATCATGGCAAAAGACAACTTTATAATTACTAATGTGGGTAAAACATGGACTTTTCTATGGAAATTATTCGGGACTAAACATAGATAGTTGTGTTAGAACGTTGACTGATAATCCCGATTAACTCAAAAGAGGCACTGGATCCAATTTTCAGAGCTAGTATGAAGCTGGAATTTACCATATCTATGATTTTTGGGATAGAGGAAAATTTTAAACATTTGAGTCCTTACAAGCTACAATATAAATTACAAACAAAATAATTTTATAAATACCTTCAGGTCAGACATTATGTACATACCAAAATGCATACTCTCAATCTTCATGATGACTTCAACTTATTAGAAAAGACTCTTTTAGACAGGGATAAACAAGGTCACTAAGGTTATACCAAGCTGCAACATTTGAAGACAGACTATTATTTCTACAGAAATTATGGGAGACTCAAGTAAAAACAAAAATAGATCAAGAAATATGGAAGTAAATTTAACTTTTACCTTAGAAAATATCCATATTTAATAGATTCAGAGAAATGCAATACAATATTTTACTAAATGTTTATATGTATAGTAAATATACAGTAGGGGCTTCTCCAAATTGCCCAAAATGTAAGTACGTTTTCAGTGGGGACAAGATTTCATTGCCTCTGTGAATGTAAAAAGATTGAATGGTTTTGGCAGGCTGTATGTGTGGAGATTAGCGGGATAATTAAGCAGCAACTACAACCTAGTCCATATTTACTGGGTAAGTATCCCTGAATCATTAAAATCACATAAGAACACTGTACAGTTTCTGCTTATGCTGGGCCGAAAGGCTGTCATGACCAAAAGGGTTGGAGATGACCCCCGTCAATACACTGCTGGAAATCTTTGATATCAGACTATAATATCTCTGGAAAGACTAAGATTTGGCATTAATGATCAGAAGGACCTTTTCTTATTAAAGTTTGGCAAAGTGATGGAGTACCTGGGAACTCAACTGCAACCGTATGAAATTATAGACTTAACAAGGACTTGAGATCACTGCTGTGGATGTATTACGGATTTGCTAAAATTTTATATAATCTGTATGTAATGTGCTGGACTGTCATAATTCTGAAAATCTTTCATAAAAAAAAACAAAATAAAAATAAATAAATAAACATAAGGTTTTTCAGGGAGGCAACATGTTGATCCCTCCAATGCACTTACTCCTACTCTTTATATATTTGTATTTACATAATTCCATGTATTTACATATTCCTTTTTGTTATTCAAGGGCATTGCCACTCTGTCTTTCTGTCAAGTGAAGTTGTGTGCGTATGTGTGTGGATAGGGCCAGGCGTGCTGGTTCAGATGGCGGCCACTGTAACAGGGAACAGGGCTATGGAGACTAGATTTCTTGGGACAAAAAAGAAAAAAAGACTGTTGCGTTCACGTTTCCTGCCCTGCATCCAGGAGTTATTCCTTTATTGTTGACAGCTGTCATCAGAAGAGTTTCACAGAGGGAGCAGAGGAAGCCCAAATAAGCAACTAGCCTACACTTAAGAAAACAAGGCCAAAAACCCACAACCCACGACTGACGATATCAGTGACTTCACAGAAAAACAAGCCCAAAGTTACTTTTAACCAACGGACAATACGAGACTGCCTGGGACGCATCACTGTTGTAAACAGGAAGAAGCACACAGCTGCTAGTTAGAAAGAATTAATTTAGCTAGTAACAGACAAATTTACCATAGGGTAACAGTAACTTAGTTACTTTATTGAAACACGCATTAGAGTATACTGCGAAAAGTAAGTGTCACAGTAACGTGTAACTAGTAGTATGCTACTACCTAACACTATCACCATCCCGATAAAAGGCAAGATGGATCCATGCTTCCATGATTTTTCCATTGTTTTTCTATTGTCCAGTTTTGGTGAGTCTGTCAACAGTCAAGTAATTGCTTCAGGGTTCAACATCTTGTGCATTCAGAGATGTTATTCTGCATATCTTGGTTATATTCAGAGGTTATTTGCGTTAATGTTGCCTTTCTATCATCTCCAACCAGTCTGCCCATTTTCCTCTGACATCTGACATTAGAGGGAATTTTCATCCAGCCAACTGCTGCTCATGGATTTTTTTCTTCTTCACACCATTCTCTGTAAACCCTTGAGATGGCTGTGCATTAAAATCCCAGTAGATCAGCAGTTCCTGTCATTTGAGTCACTTTTTTTGTAGGGCAGCATCCACATGATATGAAGGGGATCAGGGAAATGGCTATTTTCATGATTTTCATGCAGCAGCTGTGAGGTCTGACCCCCCCCCCCCCCCCCCCCCCCCCCCTTCATGTGTGGCTGTCTGTCTTCCCCCCCGTCTCACACTTTGTGTCTGACCTCCTGTGGGCATGACTACTTGCCTCCTTGGCTATTATCTGACACAGCTGCAATCCATCAGCTTATTCCCAAACAGTATATTTTCCCCGGCTTCACTCCATTCTTTACTTCACTCTATCATCAGATTGTTTTTCTCTGCCTGAACCCGAAAGTCTAGGAGTTTGATTTTTGGATTTTATCTTCTGTATCTAGCAGTTTTGTAATTCATGTGCCCTCTGTGTCCTCTGCCACTGCCATCGTTTCATCACCAGTCACCCTTTCTGCCTGTCAGTCTCAGCATGCTCCTTTTTCATTCTGTCCTTGGATCACGTAACAATCTCCAGCATCATATTTCACAAAATCTACTTCAAACCTGAGCATTTATGACACCCACAGATACTAAAATGTGTAACACCCAGCTACATGTTTAAAAGTCATGACCATGACCATTTGTAGTGGAGAGAAAAGGAGGATTTTTTTTTAAAATATTGTGTAATATTTGTGTCCAATTTGTGGGTAGTTCGACATGGGAGCACTTCCCACCATTCCTCTTCTTCCTCCTTATATTTAGTCATTAAATGGAAAATCAAACAGCATCAAATCAAATTGCATCGAAGATAATCCTTCATCAGATCGTACTGTACAGGAGAGACTACACATCTTTTATAATCACTGATATCTCCAATAAGTTATCACCCATTTTCACTGATCAGAATTTTATTTTACTGATATAATGGCTAAAATAAATCAAGATAATTCTATTTTAAAGAAAGATTTCTATAAACTAAAGCCAGACATATAGCAGCACGATACAGTATTTGCTGGTAAGGGCATAATCATTAGATTATTTTGTATCATTTACTCAGCTAAGCTATCTTCTAATCAGCCATTGTGTTGGGAAATTGTGCCCACACACACCTTAAACACACTCTCTCCTTTTTTGAAAACGTTTTGCTCCCTGCAGAATCCACACAGACAAAATTTACGAACGTTTTTGCTGTCATGGTTTCCTCTGATTACATCAGGGAAGCTTGATCCAGGAATTTGTGTTGCAAAGTACTTGAGAAGCTTAGGAAGGAGACACCGCTTCATATTCATCACTGCTCTATCAGCTCTCACCGCAGACTGTTTCAAGACAAGGTTTCACATGTTACATTTGATTTGTGTCCATTCAATGTGATTAAAGCCGCATGGCAAACAATCCATTGCAACATCTATTTTTGGTTTTGTCCCACGTTATGCGACTTGTAATCTGCACCTTTAAATACTTGCTTAGATACATATTCTAAAGACATTCAGCCCTACCTAGACATCCTTAGATGCTCCTTAAGGCCCTCAGAACTCAGTGCATTCAAAACGCATTACAATTGGGAATGCGTTAGCTAGGAAACTCAGTTTTTTACACTGAAATTAAAGGTTAATTTATTCTCAATGCTAAACATACACATACTGATGGAGCCTTCTGCCATCTTCTACATCTTTTTGGTACATGATTTGGACTGTTTTTAGAGAGTTTGATGTAGTAAACGGAGCAGTACCACCGGAAACTGTGGGGGCAGTGTTGTGCAGTATAGCTGACGTGTGACCAATGAAGGGAACAAAGAAGAAAAAGCTGTGATACATTTAACCCTTTAAGGCCGATGGTTTTGTGACAGTGTGGATCCTGTCACTATGCCTCCGATTGATGATGTGCCCTGGCTAATTGGCCACAGAGATATCCCTTTCGCTGACTGATCAGCATGCATGACTCTCACCCAGGAGGTTGTGGGTTTAATCCCAGCCCGGGCGCTCCTACATCCTGCCACAGTTTGAAACTATATGTAACTTTATGACCTTAGAAATATGCATTTCTGACTCATTTTGATGGCACTCTGACAATTATTATGTACATTCCTGGAGTTGTCATTGCCCAGCAATGTCCCAAGGCTGAGAAATGGACTTTTGCTTCCAGGATGCTGCACCACGTTCTTGCTGAGCTCCCTTTACGCTTTGGGTCATATGTCAGTAACTTTATTTCAAAACATTGGTTGCTTTGAATATGCACCATGGCTGAATGGTCAAAGAGACACAGGACGATATTATTTGAGAGGAAGAGAGGAAAAGAAAGGTATAGAGATATAAGTCTAGAATCAACATCAGAGTGACTTTCACTGACTGGAGAGAACTCGGAGTACAGGTAGGAAGCAAGATGGATGCTAAATTAGCCAATGTTAGGGGGCGACTGTGGTGGAAATTTCCATCTACTCATATATGTCATGACATTTTATTCACTATATCTCATGTTTTTCTCAATACTTAT
>JAOXYM010000017.1:5228093-5258583 GCA_028567055.1 Leptatherina wallacei | reverse complement strand
TCAGCAAAGTCTTCAAAAAAGCTTGGACAGTGTTTAGGTGGCCGATATATGTTAAGGAACAGCACACGGCGAGGGGAGATTAGGGATTAGGGATCACTCCAGCATGGGGGGGCTTCTCAATGGAGACTAAATGCTGCCATTTTGCAGTGATCTCCCAGGCGGGCAAAGTGGGAGACAGGTAGAGGTAGATGTGCATGTGTGTGGTGGTGACAGGCATTAAATTTGAGTTTCCTTTCATGAGTTGCAGCTGCTCATGACAAGGACTAGAAAAGGGACAATTGATGAGATTTTGTGCTAAACAGCTCCATCTGTTATGGCTGATTGTGTAGAACTAAATAAGTGAAGGCGCCATGACAACCACAGCAGCGACTGTGATGCTTCTTCCTCAGTCTGTATGCAGCAATCTGGATACTGGCCATATTCGGTTGGTTACAAAAGTTCGATTCTCGTGGTTCCTCAATAGCAGGTTTCAAGTGTATTATAAGATTAGTTAGAGTTTGTGAACACTCATGGTAATAATAGGGCTGAAACTGGTTGCTTAACATATTCCATATGGTTTGTGACACCTACGGGTCACGTGATGGAGGGTCTGTCCATAAATATTTTACAGTCAAAAATGGTAACGTATTGAATCCACAACCCACCGTATAATATTTGACTTGTTGATTGAAAACATCAACAAAAGTCATTCCAGAAGCATGTGGAATGTCCATTAAACCTAACAAAGGAGAGAAAATGATCTATTATGTAGTTATTCCTGCTTTTCATGCTATATCATTTTGTTTTGTTTTCAAGTCACTCTCTTTTGGTATCATATTGTGAGGCCATTAACCCTTTTATAATGCTTCTGATGTTTTACGTAAAGCACCTTGAATTGTCTTGTACATGAAATGTGCTATATAAATGAAAAATAAGAGACATTTCAGTATTGTGAACAGTAGACACTGATGTAACTGATATTATCAAAAATGCTTTTATCCCTCCATGAACCTATCTTATAGCATGAATCTCTTTCTTCTGGTGGTGCCCCTTCAGGAACCAGACTCTCCATCCAAACGTACATACCTAGTTTACCCCCTCTATATAGGGTATGCACCTAATGGGAGGATATTTGGACTGAGCATTTTGCATTGTTTCTGCATATGTGTGTGGATCCAGTTCATTCATCCCTGTTGGAATACCCCTTGTAAACTCTGCTTTTGATTACATTTCCAACTGGAGCGAGTACTTTTGCATTACATGTATTTCAGAAAGAGAAAGCAATATATGCTCGGAGGTTGGATTGATGAAGATGTGAACAGACTGACAAACTACTAGCTTCACACTTTTAACTAATCACTGAACATTAAACTAACACGTGATAGTCACATCAAGCCAACATAGAGCAGGCAGAATCAAACAGAGTGGTTTTGTATATCATACAGCATGACAGAACAAACACACAAGTATGTGGATATGAGTCATTGGTCTTACAGGAAGCAATTGCAGGGAGTCCGCATGTGTGATAACAGAAATAACACACTGCTCACAACTCAGTGGAGTACTTAGTGAGTTAGCCATTTCGTATTGATGTCCAAATGGATAGAGAGCTTTTGTATATCCTGTATTATGTAATGAACATAGAATAAGTGTTGACCGTGTGACAGTGTGAGTCCTGTCACTATGCCTCCGATTGATCATGTGTCCTGGCTACTTGGCCACAGGGAGAACCCTTTGGCTGACTGGTCAGTGTGCATGACTCTCACCTGGAAGGTTGTGGGTTCAATCCCCACCCAGGCCCCCCTACATCCTGCCACAACTGGATAGTCAATAACTTAACAAACCTATTCCATAAAGCATTATAGAGACTTGAAAATATTCAAAGGTATTTTTTTTAACCAGTTCCACAGAAATATATAGAAAGCATGTATATCTTCGTTATAAAATATTAAGAATATCTGAAATAAAATAACTTATTTATTAGTTTATTCCTCATTTTAACAGCAGTATACTGTTTGAGGGTGACAATATGTTGAATTTAAGAAAAAAATCACAACAAATGCCTCAAATATTAGATTTTTATTTGTTGGGGGAGAAAAGCTGAAACACACTGAACATCACATAAATGCATCCCATTTCTATGATGTTCACAGTGTGAGTTTGGGGTTGCAACATCATCATTCATAGCATTGAATATATTCTCTATATATGTATCTATATTTACCCAACACACAACCCCACAAGTAGTCAGGAAGTTTTTCCCTCCTTTTTTTGCCTTGCATTTTATCATGTGAGACCTAAAGCCATGGTGGTTCTTTCACTGCATTGCTCTTTTAACAACTATGTTAAAACCTCTTCACACCTATAGTTTCATCTCATTTAATCACATATCCTCCCAGGACAACTTAACAATCTAATCTAATATAGTTTAAGTCACTAAATGTTGTTTGATGATGTAATCATGTCAAACTTTGCTTGGTTTCACCTCTTTACTTCTAATTTATCATCTGCAACTCTGATCAGTTATTTAGGATTTTTTTAAATAATGCAATTAAATTCCTAGTAAAAAGTTCTCATTCACATATTTTTCCGTTTCTGTTTTCAGGAAATGAAAAAGTCCAATTGTTTTTGTCTTTGGCACCCCCTACAGTTGCGGGAGGGAATGCCATTGTCTGTGCCCATGCGCAGCAATACGCATGTTTTTGTTTTTATAGTGGCAATGCCGGCAAAAACACAGAACAACTACAATATGGGAATGTCACTAGACCTAATAAGACTGTTTAGACCTGTTTCCACTAAGTGGTCTGGCTTGGGACCCCTTGGTGGAAACAGGTCTAAACAAAGGGGGTCCGGCTTGGGACATGATGCTTTTGCATTTCCACAGGGAAAACTTGAGAAGGGTGCCAGACTATCCGATCTGAGCCCTCCGACCTGAGCCGAGCCTAAGGAGTGGAGCTTTAATAACATTGCAATCCACCAATTGGTCAAAAGAATTGTTCCTTCCATTGTGACTCGGCATTAAGAACAAAGCGGGGGAAGGCCATGTTTAAACATATACGTTGGGCTTTTTGTTGTTTAACTTAAGCCCCAAAGTCCCCGGTACCGGGGACTGCGGGAAAAAACATCCAGATTCACACGTTGTAGCGTCTCGTCAGTAATGTAAATATAGACATGTGTGGTATCTACAGAAAGCCCAGAATCTCAGCTAAAAGTAGATATAAACCATGTCTACGACCACCAAACACAGCCAAGATAGCAAACAATTAAAAGAGAAGGTCAACAAAATCCGCAAAATACACCAATTATGGATGTGTGCCGTCCACCCAACGGCACACACACAGACATGTTACACCTCTACTGAAAGCACTCGTCTCACAGATTCCAAAAATAGAGTCATCTCTCTATGACCAAGATTCACCGAACTAGAAGCAAAAGAAGGCCAAATTTCTGTATCAAGTTAGAAAAAAATCATCATAAATTCTCTTACTTTTGCTGCTAAGCCTCCAAAAGTTAAATTCACCGAGATAAAACCACATTTAGTAAACACTATATTTCCCAGGGTGCTTTGGGAGGAGTTTTTGACCACAAACACAATTTTCTGCCTGGTTACAGGGGTTTGATTAGATGAAGACATGTGTCGATCATTCTGGTTCACTGCTAAGGATTGGTCATATTGTGAACAGGATGACTCAGTATAATTCTGCTGTAACTTTGTCATTTTTCACTTCAGTTATATGAAACTTTGCATAGATAATGTCAACATGCTGAATCATGGTTTTCTGGAGTTTTTCTATCTATCACAACAAGTTTTAAAAGCTTTTATATATTATGAAATGCAAAAAATATTTAGGCGAAGAGAAAATTCTTAAAGTTTTTTCATATTCCATCTTCAGTTACTTTAACTCAGCAGCATCTGTGGATATTGTTTCACCTCTTAAACAATCTCATGAGTGTTAGCTTTATTTTGATACCAAGATGGTTTATGTAGCATTTATAATCCCAGAGAAATAATCAATTATATTTGTGTATGTCCATTTTCAAGCCAAAACCCCAAAAAGATCCTTGGGGCTCAAGAGGTTAAAGCCACATGCCAAGCAGACAAACTGCTGGATGTCCACCATTCTCATCCTTTTGTTTCTGTGTTGCGTTTTTCTTTATTATAATTTAATGAAGGCTTCACGCCGCTATAACATCATGCCATCATGTAGGTGAAACATATATTGCTACCAGATTAATAGCCTGCCTACCAGGTAAGGGTATGATTGACTGTGAAAATGCAACAGAGATCAGGGTTAACCACAAACCGAACCGCACCAAACTGTCCCGGCTAAGGACGGGCTGGTTTGGACCCTTGGTGGAAACTGGGCTTTAAAAAAGGACTCTTTGCTTTTTTTCAAGCTTTAAATTAAATAAACAATGTGAATTAAGAGCAACTTTATTCACATTATATATTTTACTGTATAATGTATTACAAACAAGTACCGTACCGTACCGTACCGTCCTCTTCCACTTATCCGGGGTCGGGTCGCGGGGGCAGCAGCTTGAGCAGGGCAGCCCAGACTTCCCTCTCCCCAGCCACATCAGACAAGTATAGACTTTCAAAGACTTCGACATTAGGTTTACACAAACTTATTTAGTCTGAGACTGAGGTGCCAAGCTGAAGCTTCAGTCATGAGGCAGAGATGATACTAATGTTCTATTTTATCTTTCAGTAAATGACATAAAAGGGATGAACACGGTGCAGTTGTTAGGTTGTGTCATTCCTCATTAGCTGTGATAGAAAGCACTAAAGTAAATGTCTGAATCATAAACATATTTCAGTAGTTTTGATATAAAAATCAACAATCCCGTCTGTTTTACCACCTATACAGAGCAGAGGAAGAAATTATGATGATTGTGTTTTTGTCCTGTGTTTGTTCATATGCTGCATCTGCTGCACTCCCAATGCCATTGTAATGGCAAACAGCTTGTTCGATCTATTTGCTAGTTGCTACATTGGTGCTGTAAAGCCAAACGGTGCGTCGTGCTGGGCTGGAAACAAAAAGGTGTGAACTTCAGTATCTCAACCCCCAGGTGATCCAGAGCAGTTTCAGGCCCAGAAATGTGCAGACATGAGTCAGAAGCACATAGTTTAAATGTTTGTGAAACTCCTCCAGTGTTGCTTTAAGTACTTACAGGTTTCTGCATGAAATGTGTTATTGCTTGTTTGTAGGTGCGAAGACAGATTTACATCCAACTTGTTTTAAGGTTTCTTTATGGAAGCTATCTAAAACATTTTATTCAAGGATAACCATTACAGATTTTCTTAATAACATTCTCACATTTTGTACAGTTTTTCTATTGGAGGAGCTTTAAATGCAAGTGAGCTGATTTGAGCTGGTTTGGGTTTTTTAGCATAAAGCTTTGGATATCAGCCCAGGTATAAGCAGAAGAGATACGGATAACAGCTGTGAATGATGGGATGCCTGAATGTAAAAATGTTATTTAGCCTTTTGATTCGACTAATGCAGAGGATTTCAAAGACAGAACCCCCCCCCCCCCCCCCCACACACACACACACACACACACACCTTTCCTCATGTGCCCCCAGGGTTCTCCAAACTGTTTTAGAGAATTTTGTTAGTTATCAAGTGATGTGGTTGAAGAGCTCAGATAAATTGTTTTTGTGGGAATTTGATTGTTTTTGATAAAGTTAGAAATTAATTAATACCTAAGAGAAATAACTTAGAGTGGTCTAGAACAGATGAGTGTGTGGCTTTCTGCTTATTTACGAGGTGTGTATTAGATTAAACCTAATCATAATCATACGCATACAGGACAAAGCAAAAAGCTGAATGCGGGGTCTTACTTCAGATTTTTTAAAACCCATTGTCTGGTGTATTAAAGAGAAATCTGCATTCTTGGAGGTGATGCTTCAGTTTTACTCATAAGTCAGGGTAAAACAGCTAAATGAGCGTGTGCATCTGCACCCCCCACACACGCATGGTCATGGTGCTTGTGGTGCATGTTTCTACTGAGTTTGTCTGCTGCCTTGTTTGTTGTTTTGCATTGAGCATTCACAACTACAAGGACACTCTAGGGTGCATCTTGTTTCCAAGATCAATATTCCATTTTGCAGTTTTATTGAAAGATAGCCAGATCTGCACCAAAATTCAGAGTTCTGTTGCCAGTGATCAATGTTTTCACTAAGTTTCATTCAATTTTGCAGGGAATTTTGGGGTCGTTTTGCTGACTCACAGACAAACAAGCGACATTCATCGAACACTTTGTGTCAGCTCTAGCTTTGGAGGAACAGATGTTATCGATGATGAGCGGGCCGAGAGACCACACACCTGTCACACAGTGCAGGTGCAGCAAAATACTTTTCCCACAGAGGATACTTTACCATTTCATCATACAGCCGTAAATAAAGCAAAAAGTGGCAACTCTGATCTTTTTAGCTGCAGATTCTGCACCTTGGTGTTGTTGTGCTGTCATACTGAATAATTTACAGTCACTGCAATATTATTAGTAACACATGCTTGATTGTGAAAAGTAATATATATTTATCAAAAGATGTAAAGGGATAATTGTAAAACCCAGGCTTGGACAGCAGTAGTTTAGTCCATGTGCTTTATGAAAATCTGGATCTAAACAAAGCAAGTTGAATGTCTGAGCTTTACCGGTTTGGTTGGAAATTCAATTTGCAGAATAATGGCCCCATTGCTCCAAATTTGATTGACGTGGAGCGGCTCTTAAGAGGTGAGTTAAATTACATTTAGTCCAGGTGCTGTGGCACAGAGCAGTTTGCAGACTTTGAGTTGCATCCATTCTCGAAATTTCTGCTGTTATACGCTTTGATTTCATCCATTTGTGAATGATTATCATTAGTTATATTTCAGCAAAATCCTTTCCGCTGTCTAAAAGAATCCCATCTTTGATATCCTTCTATTGAGCTTACAGTATACAATTGTGCAATATATGCAAAGCAAATTTAAATGGAGTTTTTACTACACTCCACTACACTGAATGTACAGCATCAGACATCATGGTGAACAGACCTTTAGAGACCTAAGTGCATTTTATGTGTAATTACCTACACATGTTGGGTATTACCATTATCACAGAGCAGTTTTAGAATTAAATGGACTATGTAATGTATCCTGATGAGTTGTTATAAATATGCAATTAGAGTGAATGAGCCTCCAAAGACTTCAAAGCATCACATAACTCCAAATAACTCATAAACTAAACAGGACAAATAAACAAGCTTAGCTACAGCTGATCAAGTTTAAATACTGAATATATGTATAAAGTTTTGAGAGGATTATATACACAGCATAATAAGGGATCGCAAAAACTTTAGAAGAAAAAACGAAATGACAGAAATCTGCAAGTGCTCGCATAAAACAAATCCCGCCTAGAAAACGGGCGTTTGCCTTTTTTAGGAGTGTTAAAATCCCTTCAGACAAGACATGCTGATGTATAAAGGTGAATAAAGCAACTAAAGTTATCTTGACACAACCATATAGAGCAGCTTTGTCAAAACATTTGTTCATCTTACATTGAGTGGACTTTTCTTTTCATGCAGGGTGATATCAGAAAATATTTAGGAACAAATGTGACCGGTCAGCCAGTTTTGTCCATGCAGGTCTCATTTATTCAGCTTCAGAGCTTGGGCATCAGGTTTTTCCTGAGTAAACAGAACCCTGAAATCAGCTAGAAACACGAGCAAGTTCCAGTTGTGTAGCTGCCTTAACCATCAAACAGAGACCATGAGTGTGTTCTGATAATAGCTGATTTCTCAGCACGTCTCCACCTTATTTCTTGCACTGTGCAGCTCTGTTGCACTGCAGTGGTTTCACTGGTGAAACCTAATTCCATACTGCTATCTTGTGGTGGCACAGAGCATTGCAGGCCATCACTGTCCCAGAGAGCTTTGATGGTTTTACAGGTTTAATAAAGGTGGGAATGGTTGCAGTCTTATGGCTATGGACACACCACACGCTTCACACTATAAAGCTATAAGCTGCCATGTCAATCTTTAAAATGTGACAAGTTTGATTTGCAAAAATCCCCCCAAAAAACAACTCAAGCTTGTTGCCATTAACAGGCCTCTGTCATCTGTTTGATTGGAGCTCCGTTTATATTCCATGGACCATGAGAAAAAAAAAAACCTTTAATGCCATGATAAATGGTGTATTAGTTTTATTTAAGCTGATGCAACATTAAAATTGCCACCCAGAGATGTGTTTTGATCTCCTGCTTCTGTGCTTTTTCAAACCAGATTCATACTTAATGTCCTGCAGGGATATTAATGCCACCCCCCCAGCTTATAACTTTTTACACCAAAGCAACTGTGTGTACAGACAGATATGGACTGTAAGAAGAGATATGAGGTGTAGTGAGTATTTCTTAAAAAGAGGAAAAGAAGCAAAGAATCTGCTTCTTGCTCTTTTCTTTACAAGCTTGAGATTTAAGATGCATATTTGTCAGAGCTAAAACAAAACTTTGCAGTAAAGTATAGTTGTAGTAATTACCATTTCTCCTTCTATAATTGAATGATTTACTAATAAAGAATGTACACTTCATTATCTCTGGCTCACAGTAGGACAGTGTGCTGTTTCTTTTCAATTCATCTTTTCTCATTAATCATAATATACAATATGATGTTTGAACTTATCAAATGGGATATTCAAATATACAGAATTAAAAAAACAATAAAGTACAAAGTACAGGCAAGCATAGCATGAAAGTGACCTCTACTCTGGGTTCCTGCAAACAAGGGCAGGAAGCATTTATTAACAGAGATTTTTGTTTTGGATTTTAATTCATTTAGTTTTTTGTTTTGATTTTACAAATATGCCATTTATTATTTAAATGACCACATTGGGTCTGTGGGGGACAGCAGAGTAGGGACATACAGGCAGCAGTATTTATTTTTATATAGTTTGATTTTCTTTTGACTTTCCTTTGATCGTATAGTTGCTATAGTAATATTTATTATAAATAGTAGTAATTATTGTGACCATACTAATATTGTTTGTTGTAATTACACCACATTATTGTAAATACAAACTTTTCCTGTTGTGCACCAGTTCATCAAACATTGCCAAATATTTACTCCTTTTTTCCGTAACAGTCCTTTTTTTGTATGATTCTTAAACCTTAATCTAACCAGTCTTTTAATCCCATTGAGATCAAGATCTCTTTTTCAAGAGTGACCTGGTCAAGAGGTCAACATCTTAAAATACAGATTCAAAATGGAAAGACCATAGATGACCAACCAATACATTAGATAATGTATACAACTAACAATTTTAAAGTGCAATGAATGATGTCAGCAAATATGTCAAATTAAAATGAGGTCAGAAACAATTAAAAACACAGAAACTGTTTGAAAGATTTTCGCTGGAAAGCAAAGAAGACTGAAAGGAGTGAAATGAAATGAGTTCAGACATTTTTATTTCACCTTGTAATAAATTCTAAGCTAAAGTCAACACTAAAAGCTAATTTCCTGAATTCGGTCAGGACTTTGGGAATATTGAGATAGAAAATATTACTTGTGCACAAAGCGTAATGATTACTGGTTCTTTGGAGCAGACCTGAAAGATAAGAGGGAAGTGCCTTATATCATAAACCTTGTTATTCCTTTTATTGTCCTTTTGTTCACAAACTGCTTAAGTCCATCAAGATAACAGTTTTTTGTAAAAGGTTCTGTGTGGATGTGATCTTTTGTGAGAAAAAGAGAAAAAAAAAAGTTATAAAAAAGAAGTAACCATGCCTATGTGGACTTAGCATTCTTCTGACAGAATTAGGATTCACATGTAAAAAGCACTGACATTTCAAACCACACAGCAAAGTTTTAACATCTGGTTTTGAGAGTGTATAATGGAAAAAAAAACACAGAAGTTGCCTTTAGCTTGTTGCTTTTAACCCCTTAAAATCCTTACAGTTTCACCTAAAACACCAAATCAATAAGCCAAAGTAAATCTAAAGCTGTTCTTGAACCATTTGGAGTACAGATGAGGGCACTTCTGAGAAGTAACATCTGAAAACTACCACTGGAACTGAGTAATAAGGGTTTATACACAGTGAAACAGATGGATTTTGCCAAAATTTTTTCCCCAACAAAAACATTTGCCTTCAAAATGACTTTAACCTGGCGAGGTGGACTGGAAAATATAATTGGAGTAAAGCTTAAAGTCTTACCTAGCAACACTTCAAATTTGACTCATACAACAGAAAAAGGAGTATTTCACACAGGTTTTCTAAAGATAGTGTAACCTTTAAGGAGAACACACAGGGGGGCTTCAATGAAGAGGCCACAGTCAGTGTGGGTCATACACATGCCATTTATTACTGGACAAGATGGTAGACAGTCAGGCCACGGCTGGGAGACCAACTACTCACCGTGAAGGAACTGGGGGTATCCTACAACTCAAAATAATTATAAACCCAACACACTTCAAAATAAAACATCACACTAATACATGCAACCAAAGAATATCACCACCTAAAGCAAACTCCCAGTAGCCCAACCACACCAGTGAATGGAGGGCGGCACCAGCCACAGCACTAGAGGAAAGAGGGAAACATAATGATAAAACTCTAAAACTAAACATATTCCAATCCTACCTAGCAATAAAATAAATAAAATCAATAAAGCTAAATGGAAAATACTACATTTAAATAAACAGCAGTCAGTGCTGGGTCTAAAAGCAAACAGACCCACAATCAAAATCATTCAAATAAGATGAAAGCATCCCTACAATACCTTAACAATTAAAATGCTAACAATTATAAAACAATGCTAAAAACCACCAAAGGTCCATCTTACCAGCTGCACATTGACTCAACCTAGTCAGTGGAGTTTGAACAAAGATTTGTGGAGAATTCAAGCCTGCAGTCACACCTGCACTAATCAGTTCCTCCTCCAGTTCCTGCCTTCCCTGATTGGTCTCTCTCTAGCCTCTGCAGAGTCCCAGTCACCTACTGCTAAAATAGGACGTGGTGAACAAAAATCTGGACCCATGCTGATGTAACGGGAGCACTTTTGTTGCAGTATCTTCTGCTACTGGAATACAGTACAACTTCAAAGGTAAACTGCATAAACGTCTTTACTGAATCTATAGCTGGAATGGTATACATCGGTGACAGTTGAGGCCCTGTCACTGCATGCCTCCGATTGAGCATGCGCCCCGGCTGCTTGGCCACAGGGATATCCCTTTGGCCAAATTGTTAGTGCACATGACTCTCACCCAGGAGACTGGAGCTCAAACCCCATCTGGGCCCTCCTTTGTCCTGCCACATATCAGTCAAATTGCAAGAATAGTAGCTTTCCAATGGTGTATAAGATGTTTTGGATACTTGGGATGGACACTGGAAATACATTAGGTTGTACATTTATTATACATTTATTTGTAAAATGACGTCATGTCCTGCTGACAGAACATAACGTCATTTGGCAAGGGTCCTGGAATAAGAAAATATCCCCCAAACCAGTACACCAACAGCAGCAGCTGCATGAACTGTTGATACAAGGCAGGATGGATCCATGCTTCCTGATCCTACCATCTGAATGTTGCAGCTGAAATGGAGACTCATCAGACCAGGCAATGAGTTTCCATCTTCTATTGTCCAGTTTTGGTGAGTCTGTGTGAATTGTAGCCTCAGTTTTCTTTCCTTAGCTGACAGGAGTGACAGCCGGCGGGGGTGTCCTGCTGTTGCTGCTTTCTTCTACATTGTGATGTTCAGTTTGAACATCAGCAAGTCACCCTGACCATGTTTACCTAAATGCATTGAGTTGATGTTATGTGATTTGCTGATTACAAGTGTTAACAAGCAATTTAACATGTGTACCTAATAAAGTGGCCAGTGAATGGAACACTAAAAGTGTTACAAAAACCTTGTTTACCTCCAGATAAACAGTAAAATACCTTTTTACATGATTTAACGCTATTTCACAATCATTGTTTCAGTATCAAATAAACTGAAATGGAGCTCAAAATGACTTTCTATGGTTGGTGAATGAATGTCAGATGCAGATGGAAAAATCAATGTTTGTTCAACATCAGTTGGAAGCGCTTTCATTTTGGTTTTACTGTCGGACATCAGCGTGGATTCAACATTCAAGGCTGGTGATGTTTCATACTTGATTAGATTTTGCACACAAGTGTAGATATCGGGAACATCGGCATATGCAGTTTGATCTTCAAGCTGAATTAACTTGTGGTTGAAATTTCTCTCAGCAAAGACTCTTCATAAGTAAACATGGCTTCAACACAATTATAAATATATATACGGTATATATATATATATATGTGTATATATATATATATATATATATTTATATATATATGTCTTATAGGACTGGGGAACACGAGTAATGCCCTGTGCTCGTTCTGCACAATTGAAATTAGAGTTTGAATTTTCAATATTTGGAAGATTAATTTAAGAATATTGTAATTTACAGACTGACCATCTGGATTTTTTTTCTTATCATCTGATAAATGGCTTTGCAAACATTTTCTAGACATTTAGAAATTATTTGTAATTTACTGGAAATATCTGAGCAGTAAATAAAGTACTGCTTATAAACACTTTAGAGATTCTTATTCTTTGTCATGTTTAATTTAACTGGGAAGGTGAAGGGTTTTCCAGGACACTGTGTGTAATCAGTAAGTAGCAAAACTTTTTTAGTACCTTTCAAGCACAGCTGCGAGTCAAAGTGCTTGTCATCAAAGAAAAAAGAAAAATAGTTTAAAACAATGAACAGTTAATAAATACAATAAAATAAATTAGGAAACAAAGTAAAACAATTCAATTAGTTACAATGCTTTTAGAGAGGAACAATAGAAATATTGAAAGAATAAAACTTACTGATCACAAAATGCTGCTATAGCCGACTTTGAACTGGCTAAGCTAGGTTATAAACTTTCTTAAAAAGGAAAGTTTTAAGCCTTATCTCAAAATTATAGACAGAGTCCGCATCCTGGACACTGAAAGGGAGCTGGTTCCACGGGATAAGAGCCTATCTGAAGGCTCTGCCTCCCCATCTACTTCTAGAAACACGGGGAACCAAAAGTTGGCCTGTAGTTTGTGAGTGGAGTGTTCTTTTTGCACAGTGTGGAACAATGAGATCTTTGATATAAGATGGAGCAAGATTATTAGATTTATACGTAAGAACTAACACTTTAAATTCGATCCTAGATGTCATGAAGAGAAGCTAGGATGGGGAAACGTGTTCTCTGCTGTCAATCCCCATTAGAATTCTAGCTGAAGGATTTTGGATCAGTTTAGGGAAGTTTTAGGGCAACCAACAAACAAAGAATTACAATAGTGTAACCTGGAGGGGACAAATGTATAAATACATTTTTCTGCATCACTGAGAGGCAAAATCTTCCTAATTCTTGCGATGTTTCTGAGGCAGTTTTAGTAATCTGTTTTATAAGTGGGTCAAAGGAGACGTTCCAATTAAAAACAACACCAAGGTTTTTCCACAGTTTTTCTAGAAGTCAATGTAAGACCATCCACAGAAAATAGATTGCTTGATCTGTTTCTGAGGTTCCAAGGACTGCAACGTCAGTTTTGTCAGTTCAATAGCAGGAAGTTTCTTGTCGTCCAGCTCTACCTTGTAGTTTAATTAACTTGTTACTCTCGTCTGGCTTCATGGAAAGCTATAACTGAGAGTCATTTGCATAACAATGAAAGTTGATGCCATGTATATGTGACAACGTGGTACTGTCACTATGCCTCCGATTGATCATGTGCCCTGGCTACTTGGCCACAGGGACATTCCTTTGGCTGACTGGTCAGCGTGCATGACTCTAACCCAGGAGGTTTTGGGTTCAAGGCCCTCCTTGTCCCTGCCACATATATACTACATATAGAGTTAACAGCAGTGGACCAAGAACTGAACCTTGTGGAACACCATTCTTGACTGTAGTTTAAGAAAGCGATTTATCAGCCTATCAGATAGGCAAGATTTAAACCGGGCTAATGGGGTTTCTTTAATTACAATTACATACTCAAGCCTTTGCAGTAGAATGTCGTGGTCTATTGTGTTGAATGCGGCACTAAGGTCTCATAAAACAAGCATCGACAGAAGTCCACCGTCAGAGGCCATCAGAATATCATTGTTCAATTTAACCAGTGTAGTTTCAGTGCTATGATGGGACCTAAATCCAGACTGAAACTTTTCAAACAGATCATTTCCATGAAAATGGTTAAATAATTGATTGGCAACAGGTTTTTTTGAGTATTTTGGAGATTAAAGGAAGATTGGATATAGGTCTGTAATTTGCCAAGACTCCTGGATCAAGGCAAGGTTTTTTAGGAAGAGGTTTAATCAAAGCAACCTTGAAAGCCTGGGGCACATAGCCATTTGATAGGGATAGATTGATAACATTCAATAAGGTACTGCTAATTAAGGATACAATATCCTGAGAGGCGCAATAAGCGGAAATTCATCATTTCTAGATTGAAGGAATTAAAAAAATGGATATGTGAAGAACTAGAGGTGTAATTACTGGGATTAACATTGGCAGAACACTCCAAAGTGGAGTGTACTGCGAGAGCTAAAGGGGCTACTATTTGACTAGGAGCTAGCTCTTCTTCTCCTGGAGAGGCAAGTAACAACATAAACATAATAAGTTACTTGGGTATGTTCCACAAAATGGTGTTGTTTTGCTCAGTGGTCTTATTGGTCTACAGGTGGTGCACAGCAGCAAAAATTGAACTGATTTTGTTTTTTGCCCCTTTATATAATCTAGAAGGAATGGAGTCTAGAAAACAAGACAAAGGTTTAAATGAAGCTAATATTTCTATTAGTTCCAAGAGCTTAATGAAATGGCAACAGTCAAGATGCAGATCAGGTTCCGGTCGCAAGTCACATCAGTTTTAGGGGCAAAGGACCCCTGAAGATCTGACCCTAGAATCCCCCTGTCATATATTATACGGCTCTCCGGAGAAATCTTTATCTTACAACATCACATTCTTTACATGAGACCATCATTTAATCTCAGAAATCTATAGGTAGAAGACGACCTTCTGTCACTGGCACAGTCCTATTTTTATTTTTACAGGCTACTCCTTGTGGCAGGCATGTCATCTGTGGTAGTGGCATGCAATGTCGTAAAACTTAACATCAAATATCACTGATGTCGACATTGATGTCAAAACTTTTTCATTATAAAAGCTGCTTATGTACTTTCATGCTGAGTTATGGGAGTGTTGTGCTTCATGATTTATTTGGCAAATGCATAATTAATATCCTATATATGAATACAATTTCATGACAACAAAGTGATTTTTGCTGTTAAGTATTAATTATTCAATATGCCTTTGGTAAATCCTGAGACCGATTTCAATCAACATTTGTATGGAAAAAATAATAGTAACGATAAAAAGAAATAAACTGGATTCTGAAAAGAAAATAGCTATTGTAGAACAAATTCTTTTCAGCTATTTGTTTCACCTAGAAGCAATAAAATAATAACTGATTAATATCATGTTTGTCATCTGATACCCTACACAGGGGGATCTGCAAATGATTCCATTATTACCTCTCTACATTTAAATATGTGACCTGGTAGGAACTTAATTGGAGAACAAATGTTTCCATCTTACTTTTAAATGTTGTAAAGTGGATTGGGATATTCATGGTCACAAATGTCTTTCCTGTATAAAATATACCATTTTCAGACAAAATTGAAAAACAGAGCTCATCTCAGAGCTTCTTGTGTAATTTCTTGCCAGAACTACAGTAACACTTCTGCATCTGTTGGGTGGGTATGATCAAAAACCTTAAAGCCTGTCTCACCACTGATAAGCCCATTTTCATCAAAGTAACTGAACATAAAGTATTTGGAAAGGAGGGTCCTTGAGAGGGTTAGAATTTGCACCTTTGATATGTGCCTCGACCCATTCATGATGTCTTTTTAAAAGGATTTCTGGATTCAGAGAGACTGATTCAACTGAGGAGGCTTGTCTTAGGCTGGAGGCACAAAGGTATTGACTCGGGGTTACACCATCTGGCTTCTGATCCTCAGTCAAATATGCAAAATATGGTCATGCTTTATTTCATGACTTGTGTTTCTGCAAGGGTTTAAATGAACTTGTCCAGGCAGTTATTCTAATGCCATGGCAGGAAAGTCTTTTTGTCTACTCTGTGAATCTCGTTTATATATTTAACATATTATGCATATTTTCTGTTAGTACAGCCATAATTTATTCATAATGTCTACATTTGTGTAAATGAATATTTAAGGAAACTTCTTGTTTAGTTGTGACGATGCATAAGGTATGCAATAATGGATGCAGGAAAGAGAGCTTGTTTGTAAATCAGACTGAACATAAGCGGCTACACAATGTTCTTACAGAGCTGGAGTCAGATCAAGAAAAAATGTTTTAATCATTTTAATGTTAAGTTTTTTTTTTTGCATAGTTTAGCTCTACCTCTGGGTAATAAAATCATTAAAACATTCTTTGCTCTTGCACTTGAAAGAGCAAAGTGGCGTAATGTGTCTTTAAATTAAAGCAATTCACACATTAAAAGTAATGGGCTTGTTTGTGTGCATTTTTATATTCCTGATTCGATTGCATTTCCCAACGTTGTATTCTGCTGACTCAGGGCTGCAGAGAATTAAATAACCACCACTCACCCCATTGGGACACTCCTGTCCAAACAGCAACACACAAACCCACACAGCTGAATACTAGTAGGCAAACCAATCTAAACTTCTGCACTTTTAATCTTAATTTTGTTCATTTCAGTCTGGTGGTGAAGATACATTTTTATGAGAAAAAAAAGCCTCAAGGGTGAAATTTTGATACTATTGGATAAACTAAGTTTCTTATGCATAAAAAAATTTCAAACATGCATTTTTAAGCTTTGAGTGATGTTTAAAGTGATAGTACATTGTTTTAACACCAAAGAAAACATGACAAAAGCACTCTTTGGGCCTTTTAAGTTTTCCAGAAATTGTTCAACACTTCAATACACAATGAACAAAATGTGCAGTGTCAACAACAAACACATTAAACCTTATTTTATTGCTATCATTCATATTCATACACGAAATAAACATGCATAGTGTTAATTATTTACAGCAGGTTAAGCAAACTGATGCCTATATTAACATGACTATAGCATATAAATGCATTTCACATGACGCCAGCTTGGAAGCGTTGAAGCTTTATCTGACACATCCCATTACAAGGAAGAAAAGGTCCAACCCTCAAGAGTTACAATTTCTCCTTTTTTTCTGTTGCCAAAAGTAGCTGAAAAGTTACTTTGAATATGTCCTGGCAATGTCACGTCCACAACTTTGAGTATTTGTAAGCATCCAAAACACTGTCCAATCACAGCAATCACAAAAATAATGTGGTTGCAATCATTGAGTTATATTGTAGGACAATAAGAATCTTGAGTGTGTCGTTCTATACGCGTCCAATCTGACAGGAAGCTGTAGTGGTTGCATTTTGTGGTTCTTTGGCTCCATTTTGGCCTTCACTGCTTCTACGGCACACTGAGAAGTGACTATCAACTGTATTGTATCGTTTAAATAGAAAAAAAAAGTTTTTAAAAATTCAGTGTGTTTTTTTTAATCACATTATCTTTTCAACAGGTTAGTGGTCACACACACATCCACGGCGAATATGCAGCTTAGTCAGAGGCAAATGAACACAGTCACTGATCGTTCATTCTTCCAAAGTTCAGATAACTGAAAATGAGAACAGAGGGTGGATTATCCTGCACTTTGGGATTAAAGTGACAATCCAAATTAAACAAAATATGCAGCTAATCCTTTCATTAGCCTCATGTTAATGTTTCATGATGATCATTCTCCATCATGTAAAAACCAAAATCTGACTTAAAGAAAGCAGAAGGAACAAAAGATACACTTGATAATCATGCAGGAAGAACATAAACTAAAGAAAGTCCTCCTTTTATTATAGCAACAAGCAAAGAGAACAATCAAAATGATTCTAAGTAGATGGCATATTTGAAAATGGACCCAAACATGAGAAGTCATTAAGCTAAAGTAAGTCAGTGAAGCATAAATATATTGTATATTGACATAGCTTGTCATGACACAGTGAAGGCCATTTATCAAAAATGGAACCTGTGAAACTTGTAAATGCTGCTTTCACGTAAATAAGATTATGTAACAGCAATATTGAATATAGCAATAAATAAACATGCATCTCTGTTGTTCATCTGAATCCTGTTTTCAGTCTGAAATATAGAGTCATGTTCATCTGCTCACTGACTGCATGCTATTTCAGATTTCTCCTATGATTATAGTAATAAGCATTTTGTAGACACTGAAAGAAAATGCACTTAAAATCTCCAAGGAGCTTAATAAAAACCAAAAGTTAAAGTTAAATTCAATTCTTTGGTTCTTATCAGTGGAAGTGACTGCACTGTTACACCCAAACTGAGACACTCAATACTGGAAAAGCAGAAGGTTAACAACATAATAAGAAGAAAAAACTGAGGATATAGTCATACCCAAAGAATTAGCATTTTCAGACGTTTTTTCATTTGAATAATGCACAGATGACGACACCGCCTTGAAACATTTTGGTCATTTCATTCATACTCATTCTACAATGTCTAACACATCAAGTGCTGGCTACTGCTGTATGTAATACAAAAGCACAATGAGAAACACAACCAGAGGCCATGAACTTACATATACTGCATATACTATGTATATATAACTAAAATATGACTGTCACCTCTTCGGGTGTTGCAGTCCTGTGTTATGCTTGCCCTCTCAGCATGGAGACCCGAGTGATTTACATAAAATATGACAATTAACTAATTGATAATTGAATATATTTTACTGATTGTAAGGGGGGGGGGGGTTATTAAGTTCCAATTCACCATCTATGCCACTAAATCTTTGTATATCCTCTTCACTGGTGATTAAGTTTTGAAAAAAGAGGCTATGTTTCAAATAATTTGTTATTTCTATTTAATAACATGAACGTATTAATTTCATAAAGAAATATTATTTTTATATATAATCGTCCCGTTTGGACATCTGGATATCAGGGACATGATGAGTGTCACGAAAATGACTTGTATGAAATAAATAATGCACGTAAACTGTGTTCACTGTGGCCAGACTTCCAGAAGACAAGTGAAGGGAACAATGGCCACTACACTTAGAAAAAAAAGTAATAAGTAACCAACATTTAAAGAAATATATAAATATTTGTAAATTTAAGTAAATTTGTATCGTTGAAAAAAGATACTCATGAAAAGAAAGATGTACTGCTCTGTGGAAAGGAAACAATAGAGAGTGAACATAGAGAAAAAAAAACATCTCTACAGCTGGCAAGGACTGATTTTCTTTCCCAGGTATAGTTATGGGTTTACTTTATAGATATTTTAAGTTTTTTTTTAAACATTGTCTTTCCTGCCTTTCCTCTAAACATTGTACCTGCTGGCACAAATGGAAGATGATAATTTAAAATATAAATGATCAAACAATGAAGAATTAAAATGAAATAGCAATTTGCTCGCTCTTAACCATGCAATTAAATCTGCCATAAAGCCTTAAATTACAGTTCCATTTAAAAATGAATATACAGTCATGTAAAAAAAAGAAAGTATGGCCTCTTTCCCTTCTAAGGTTTTAGGTATCAGGACATGATTAAATCTGGTTTTTAGGTCTCAAAATTAAGTAAATAAAACTTCAGTTGAGATAACAAGTTACATATTCCATTATGTAATTGTTCCATTAAAAACTAATCCAATGTGCAGAAGCATACCTCCATAAGAAGTAGCCAGCAGGTGCTGTTGATTAAATGCTCTGGATTAACTGAACATTAGCAGATGAGCACCTCTATAAAAGAAAAGTTTTTGTTAGTCTGCTGGTCTGGAGCATTCAGGTGTGTAAACACAATGCCAAGGAGGGAAAACATCAGTAAAAGGTTATGAGGTAATTTCCACACTAGAGTCCATAATTTTACAATGAGGAAGATTACACATGACTGGAAAAAAAACATTTCCAAGTAGTTGCCAGCTGCATTTGGAATAAGTTGTTGCATCTGAGCAAATCACAAGACTTCTAGAGCAATGTCGTTTGAATAGATGAGACCAAAGTATGTACCTTCTTGTCTTCTATTTCTCTCAAACACAGTGAGCAAGTCAGAAACATCGGTGTTACTATAAACAGTGATCTCAGTTTTGACAGTCACATTTCAAACATCACCAGAACGGCTTTCTACCATCTGAAAAACTTATCCAAAATTAGAAAATTCATAGTCCAATCAGACTCCGAGAAACTGTTTCATGCATTCATATCAAGCCGATTGGATTATTGTAACGCTCTATTTGCAGGATTATCCAAACAATCAACTGGACGACAACAATTTATTCGAAATGCAGCAGCAAGAATTCTGACAAGGACACCAAAATCTGAACACATCGCCCGTGTACTGAAATCCTTTCATTGGCTGCCTGTTCAATATAGAATCACATTCAAAATCCTCTTACTGGTTCATAAAGCACTAAATGGCTCAGCCCCTCCGTACATCTCTGACTTGCTCACTGTATATGACCCCATCAGGTCCCTCAGGTCAGCAGATGCAGGTTGTCTAGTTGTTCCTAGAATCAGATCCAAGGCAGCGGAAGGTGCTTTCAGCTACTGTGGTCCTGTTCTCCGGAATAAGCTGCCTGCTGACCTGAAGTCAATTTCTACTTTGTCCACATTTAAAACCAAACTTAAAACCTCACTATTCTCTCAGGCTTTTCCTAAATACTGTTGTGTCTATGTTTGCTGACATGTACAAATATTATTGGTTATTATGTGTATTCTTATACTTGTGTGTGTGTGTGTGTGTGTGTGTGTAAATGTACGTCAAGGAATATGTACATATAAATGTACATACAAGTGTATTTATATTTCTTTTTATGTAAAGCACGTTGTGTTTACATATAATGAAATGTGTTATATAAAGAAATTGCCATTGCCAAAGTGGAAATCCTTGTCTCTGAAGCACATTCAAAAGGCTGACAATCTGAGCTTGTTTTGCAGCCACAGGACTTGGGCACCTTGCAGTCATCGAGTCAACCATGAATTCCTCTTTATACCAAAGTACTCGAGTTAAATGTGAGGTAATTTATCTGACAGCTAAAGCTTGGCTTAAAGTAGCTGATGCAACCAGACAATGATCATAAACATCAACAAGGGAAGGTGTTGCGATGATCAAAGTCCAAACAAACTCTAAATGAAAGGAAACAATATTTTAAAGTAGAGACAAAATTCCTCCTAAATGCATGATAAAGTAATCTTCTGCTTATTAGTCTAAGTTATTGCCACTAAAAGTGTCTCTACGAGCTACTGAATCATGAAGAGCTTCTTCAATTTTTGTTAAATACATGATGGCAAAGTGTATTATTTCATGTGTTATTCTTAATCCGAAGTTGTATTTACCTAATAAGTTCAAAATCTTATATATATATATTTATATATATATAAGATTTTGAACTTATGACTGAACTTCAACTCAAAAAGATGCATTGGCTATTTTGTCTTCTTCAGAATAAATTTTTCATCATTTCTCATCGCAACATGTACGATCCAATCCAACCTTTCCCACCTTGTCAGGCAATTTTTCCATGAAACCTACTGTGTGAAATTTTAAACAGGAGTAGGAGAACATAAAAACACAAGCATTAATTATTCACCAAAACAATATAAGTATGCTTTTTAGCTCCTGAACCCAAAGTAGAAATTGTACAAATCCATCTCAGAACACACCTAATTAACACGTCCTGTACATACATACAACAAAATACACATCTTGTGTAAATACACTCTCAGTCTCACACTCTCGAGGACACATGCTGCACTCAAGCAAACACTAGAAGTACAGATAATATATCCAGTAGAGTAGGTTAACCATAACGAAAGACAGGGGGAAGGTGACTCTGGAGTAGTTGTCTATGTGGTGGGGGTTCTCCACATGACAACAGTTTATAGTGCGGAGAATTTTGCGCAGGGTGGCCAAAATAGTGAGGCACCAGTTGGTGGGTTCTGGAGGTGGCGCCTCAGGCTTGGGCTCACTTCCCGAGGGGCTGGAGGGTCTGACAGTGAGTTCTGTCGATGCGGGAGCTGGGGGAGGAGTGACTGCAGGGTCCTTGCGTCTCTTTGCTCTGCAATGGGTGGAAATTGTGGTGACGATACCGTTGATGTCGTCGTCCATGTCGTGCATCGGGTGCCCGTACTGCAAAGGTAGGAGGAGGGGGGCAAGAATAATGGTTGATTGGAAACAAAAACATGAAACGTATAAACAAGAAAACTTAAAGAATTTGTTGAACTTACCTAAAAGTGCTAGATGACAGACTGACGATGATTGCGATGACCACACCGAACACCACAACGAATATGATGAACACAACAACAATGATGATGATAATGATAAATAATGTGGTAGTGTATAAGTGGGAGGGTCTCACCATGAGCATGTGAGCATCACAGTGGGAGAGGATGCAGAAGTGGGCCACAGCATACTCAATGAGCGCTCCAAAGATGAAGCTAAAACAGATTCCCAAGTAGACGTCAATGGCTTTGATGAAGCAATTAGCATTGGGCAGTGAAGTTCGAGCACCCATCATCAGAGTGGTCATGGTTAGTACTGTGGTCACTCCTGGCACAGAGAGAACACACACACAGATACCGATCAACAATGAACACTTTATGTTGCATGTCGCCGTTCTGCTGAAAAAAACTTCCAATGGAGATTAAACTTTCATCAAATTTCTCCTCAATTTGTGTAACCCCTAAAAGTAAAAGGCACAATAAGCCGTTTAGCTTATATTTGAATAAGTATAGTCTATGGAAACCGACACTTCTCTCGGCATCTTTTCTGATGAAGAGGTTACAGTTTATGCTGAAATGGGAGGAAAACTTTTAGGCAATTTGTTGACACCTTTATGAACTCATGTGATGAACTAGTGATCCGTTTCCCACCCGTCACCCAATGACCTTGCATTACTGGACAGGTTAAAAGTCCTATAGATCACAGATGGACAGTGAAGATGTTATACTTTATGCAAATGCGTTTAAGAGGGCAATTTATAAGAGCTCTGACTATAAAGATACACTGAACGTGAATAACAAAAGCTATGGCATTACTAAAGTTAGCATGCTAACCATTCATTTCAGTCCTCAGATGATCACACCTTTCTTTTCTACATTATGTGATTCCAAGCTCTGTTGTTCATGTTGAAGGACAGGATTAATTATCTATGAAATAAGGAACACAGGTGGCTGAGACCTGCACCGAGCAACAAGCAGGATGATTTGGAGAAATCTATCTGGGCGGCCAGGATTTGTTTTAACATAAACTCACAATTTACAATGTCACCGTTCTGTCCAATGACAGCATGTGATGCAAAAAACTGAAAGAGTGGGATCCAATACAAGCCATGATCACTTAGCTCAGATGGCAGATAATCAGCCAGGGTTGTTGTTGGATCATTTCTATATTGTAGCACTCTATATTCATAATCCATTTTGGTCTTTTATCCCACAGTCCTGCTTGTTACCTTGTGCATTGAATAAAACCAGAAAATGATGCAGCTCTGCTTCCATTTTCTCATGTGGCCTTCAAACTTGGCATAATCACTTTGTAGTGTTTACTGTTAGATAAGATGAAAAACCAGCAAAAGAAACCAAGTTCATACACTGACTTCATTAAAATGCATGATGTGCCATGAAAAGGAATAAACTGTTTTTGCTTTGAAAACTTATTGTAAAGCTCCTTGGAGGTGTGATGGATATAAACCAGCCGGATTTCTATGTTTGGATATTCACACCATAATACCGATATCAGAGCAGCTCACTCTTTAAAATCAAACCTAATCCAACACTTGAGCTCTCTGCAGGGGAGCAACAGCTTCTTGCATCAAAAATAGTAAACAAATACAAAAGAAATATGAATTTAGGGCACATTCTCATAACATCAGAGGCAACAATACCTAAAGTCAGGAATTAGTAAGCAGATTCCTTGGATTTGTTATCCTCATTCAAAGGCTGTCCTCAGATAAAAGGGATATACTTAAACAAACACAACTGACATCATGTAGTTATTTTCATTGCTAGAAAAAAAGACAACAGAATGGCTAGATCAATATTTGCCAAACCGATCCAATAAACTTCTGACTTTGAGGACTAGGTGTTCTCTTCACTATGTAAGCATACAGCTTGCATTTGTTGCTTTATGAATTTTGCATCACATCAAAGATCACATGAAGATAATGTGAGGCCATAAGTCAGAGTTTTTAGCCAAAAAAGAAAAGAAGCAGATCAGTCGAATTGTTTCCATATGGAATTCCACTGGAAATGTGTTGTTTTATAGGAAGAAATATAGTATTTATTTAGTATTTGCCAGAAATTTCATCAAGCCATGGGCAAAATTATTTATGTTTCTAAAGGCGCCATAAGACCAAACAAATATTTACTTTACAACAGAAAAATATTACAGTTTTAGTAGGTAAATTACAAAAAAAAATCGAATTATGTTTTTTGTCGTACTGACATCTTCGTACTTTCATATATAATCAAACATTTAATAGTAAAAATGAATAAAAAGTATAGAGTTTTCAAGGTGATGACGTGACACTTCTCCAAAGGAATATGATTTCCCAAATGAGTGAGCAGATACATACCTATACAAATACGTGCAGGAACAGAGGATAGGGAAATCCAGAAGGACACCCATGACAGGACCACCAGTAGGCTTGAGGGAACATACGTTTCCAGGATAAAATACAGAATGCTCCTCTTCAACTGAAAGTGGAAGACCAGCCTGGGGTACTGACCTTTGGAGGGAAAGAACAAAACTCTGTTAGACAACAAAGAGAGGGTATTTCATTGTAAATCACTGCTGTTCAGACATGAGTATAATCCAGGGAGCGACATTAAACAATTGTTTTGAATATGATTGTTACCAGTTTCATAGATGGCCTCTGAGACAGATGTGTAGTGGTCCTCTACGGTGTACTGAGCCAGCTGAAGAGTATCTAAACCGCTGACAGACTCATTTCCTCTGGTCCAGTAGAACATGACATCATTGATGTTGTAGCCCCCTGGAAAAGAAGAAAGAGATGAAAAGACTCAAACTGCACTAATCAGGGTTTCAACATCAACAGTGGATTAAATAATTATCTGCTTAATGTGAAGTTAACCTAGAGAGAACTTGTCTTCCTTTGGTTTACTTCAGCTCTACATACAGTAGCACTTTAAATCTTTCCCTGACAGATTCTGCCTCACTGTTTCATTTTTATGCCCTGCAGCTTCACTGCTTTGGTTAGGTCAGATGACATGAGGGTGAATATTTTACTTCGGCAAGTGACCACAAACACCTGCTGAAGTACAATAAAAAGTACCTTTGAGAGTACCCAGTACTTTCAGGAAGGGCCTTTAAGCATTAATAAATTTCTAACTAGTCATTTGTTGCCCTTATTCCTTATGCTTATTCCTGATTTCATGATGAGTGATTAATTGTGAAATAAAATATAGATAGCTGAATAGAATTTCAAATTCAACAATTAATTCATACAAAAAGAAATCAGATTGAAAAGTGTTTTGTGATTACACATTTTAAATCTAAATTCTAAAGCGGATGCATTTTGAAATATTAATTCATTATTAAATATTTATTCAATTATTATTTGTTATATATTAACTATTTGTATTTTTCCATCATATTGTTCATCGCTGCAAGATGTTTTGTCAGCTTCTGTCACAAATGCTTCATTCTAGTACATGGCTCTTTAAGGTCCCATCCAATCCACTCTGACAGGAAGTAGGCGGCCTGTGACCTGTTAAATCAGCCAGTAGGCAGGCTGTATGAAAACGTGTTAAATGGTGATGTTCTTTGGTAAACAAAGTGAAGCCTGGACTCAAAACAAGACATTTCAGGCAGTCCTGTGTGGCTGATATAATCCTTTACAAATGCACACAAATCTAACAATCTCCTATTGAAATGGCCAACGTAACAACCTACATCTATGTGCACATCACCACCATGGTATTTGATTTCATAGAAAAACATATATTTGTGTTTTTTCTACTAAACCACGCCATGGCGGCTGCAACAGAAAGGTTGTTAATTGCTGAAAGCTATGCTATGCTCTGATCCTGTTAAAGCTGACTTGTATGGGACTGCAGCTCGTTGTGGGAGGTAAATTCCCATAAATGCTTAAAAAAGAGAGAGAGAAAATCAGCAAGAGAGAGACATTTGGCAAGAATCAAAAGGAATGTTAAAACAACAGCTAGTTTAAGACCTCATGTTACCCCAGAGAAGGAATTGCATTAGGTCTACCCAGTCTGTATGTACATTTGCGACAATAAATGAATGTGACATGGTAAACCAAAGCAACTACTTCACTTTAAAAAATAATGCCTTGCATGTACATAATCTGGATATCTCTTCATTCACTTTAACACAGGGTGACAGAGATCCATCAGGGATTACTGAATGCATTTCTAGTCTTCATTAAAATAACCAAAGAGAATAATAACAGCATGAAAAGAAGTCCTGGTGAGGTGCAACTCTCTCCTTGTACCATAACAAACTAATTATACATAATGCACTGGGCCCTGGAGAACCCAAATAACCCAATAAATCTTGGAATACTGTGAGAAGTTATGAAAAAATTAACATGATCAAAGATACCACTGTTAATCCTTTGATAGAGCGATCTGACAGTGTGTAATAATAAATGGTAATAACTAGTCAGGTTCTCATTTTACAATTTATTAAGAGATAAAAGATGTGATGCACAATCTTGCACTGCTTATGTGCATTTTCCTAATTTATCTGCAGAGGGAGTAAGAGAATAAGAAAATCCCAATGATGAGCTGCTGGCTAAAGCTGGAATACACCCCTGTAATTTCCTGTCATCCTTATTAATTTGCTATTGCAATCCCTGTTTAAACCCACATGGAGTCACGGATTACTGACCAGAGCCATGATAATTTCCAAATGCAATACTCTGGTGATTTTGATGCTGAAACATCCTATGGATTGTTCTTTTCTTTCTCTAGCATCAAGCTAACATGTCAAAATAGATGGGTGTTGACAGGTTAGCATGAAATACGGGTATATTAAGCTTCTTGTGCCACGTGACCCTCTGAAAGCACATGGCAATGTCTAAGTGAATGACACCTACATTTCACTCTTTTACTGTCAGAATTTACTAAATATTTTACTCCAATCCCAATTTAAACAGCCCACACACTCCCACGACGAGGCTTTCTTTAAAGCTTCTTCCTGTGCAGAGGATCCACTTTTGGCACACGATTAAAAGAAATAAATCCTTGAATATACATCTTCATAAAGAGACACAGGGACAGAGCAGGAGAGAGATGGAGATTGAAGGAGAGGAGGACAGGGACGGATAGAGACAGAGGAAGAAGCAGAAATAGAGCAGCAGGATGAGAAAGATTATAAAGGAGGGCGGAAAGGAGACAAACTGGAGGGAGGGAATGAAATGTGGATATTTAGTCTGGAATTATTGGAACATCCATCTTCCTCTCTGGTATCAAACTTTAAATTCCACATGTCATTTTGTCTTATAAGTGTCAGTAAAGCTCAAGCTGAATTTTTTTTTTTTTTATTTACTTATTTATTTGGTATTGGGGTCCTGGTGGACTTCTGGCAGGGATCAAGCTTAGCTCAGCCTGGCTGGCTTTCATTTAAAAGCACTGAGCAAAAGCGAGCTGAGAGTTAGAGGAGAGAAAAGAGGGGAGGAGGGCTTCTTCCTCCTTCCATCACTTCCACTGCAAAAAATAAATATATCCTTAATAATTTTCTGTAACTAAAAACACTGCCACTGCATCTCATCTTAAAACTAAAAGAAATATGTTAACAATATGCAAATCCCCCCTCTGCTTATATCAGGAAAATGTCAAGATATTTTCAAAACTTTAATTTCATGAGTCTGGTTTTGCAGGTTTGCATTGTAAAGATATTAAAGAGGTCATATGCTGCTGTTGGGTTCTTCCCTCACCTTTAGTTTGTTACATAATGTGTTTTCACCCCTTTTTTTTTTGCATGTTAAAGGTCTGTGAAGTTACAAAAGCCAAAGTGTAAACAACATGGGGTTATTTTCTCCTGCTGAATGAATTCAGGGTTTTTCTTCTTTGAAAAACATTTGCATCACACATCACACAATTGATCCTAACATCTTCTCATGACCTGCAGGTTTGATGTTTGTCTTAAAATGTAAAAGAGCACAAAGTGGCTTTTATTCACAGACAAAACTATACCAACTAACAGGACTTGCATGCTCATGCATATACAGGCAAGGCGCCCCAGTCAGCCCTATAAATCCCTACACACTCGGAATTCAGAGGAGTTTCTTAACATCACTTCCCTTCATTTCTTGTGTGTTGACAATAAAATAAAATAATGCATAAACAGGGAATAAAAGAGGTGGGTGGAGGAAAACATAGAAACATCCTGCCTCTGTCATTGTGATGGTTCTCCTTGTAAAATACGTAGCCCTGCTGTTCTGATCGATAATGCTCTGATGAGATTCGCTGATCCGAGCTGGTGAAGTTGGGAACGAGGATATTGTAACAAAGTGTTTGCTGAAATGTTCTTTGCTCTATCATGTTTGCTCTTAAATCTTTTTGGAAAATTTTTACACACAAACTTATGCAAAAGTTCAATGAGGAAGATCTGCTCCCTCACATCTGCACTCATCTGGTGTTTGGCTTTGTCAGCCTGCAAATGTTTGCCATTGCACTACAATGTCAAACTCGACTCATTCTTCATTTCTGTCATCACATCTCTGCTCCAATGAACTTTTACTCCAATGGCTGCCATTATCTGCCTCCTCCCCATCTTCCTAATGCCAGAGAAGCCTTATAAAAAGCATCTACCACCTCCTCTCTGCTCCACCACTGCTTCTTGGATCCCATCTCACCCCTTCCTTCATGCATGTCACTTCTCCACCACGATGAAGAATCAGCCTCTAATAGACACAAAATTGCTTTTAATTCAGCTCTTGCTGGTCAGTACATTTTGGCAGCAGCTTTTCGTTTGATGTCTCCTTATTGAAATATAGATGAGTTGCTTTTCAAATAAAATGAATGTATTATATCCACTGCTACGTCACCTGATAAACAATGAGTGACTATTTCAGAAAATGCTATGGCTGATCTGAATCTAGATTGTTTTAATGCCAGTTTTGTGAGAATGAATTCTGCAGCATTTAGAGAAATAATGTCTCAACATGAAGACATCTTATTCAATTCAGTTTTATTTGTATAGCACCAATTCATCACTAACTCATCAAGGCTCATTTTAAAGATGCAAATTCAATCCAATTTACCGTGATTCGATCATATTTATTATAATCTAGATAAATCCAATTCCTTGTCATTGTGGGGCAACAATTATAATCTGGGGCAACGGTTAACCTTTCAGCACAGCGGAGAAAAGATCTGTCAATGCAAATCTTGTAGGAAAGGGTTGCAGTGACAAAAGCTTGGTTAGCTAGCCGAGTACTCAGAACAAAGTTTGAGCAAGCCTTTTCGTAAAAAAGTGAATTTAGAAGAGCAGACCAAAAATTTGAGAGTGGTTTGATCACATGTGACGCCTTTTTCTTCTTTGTCCGTGGCAGTTGGCAAAACACTTGATGTGTTTATTACAGTTTTTCCTCATCTTGATGTGAATTCATTAAAATAAGTTAGACGTTAAGTTACTGCTAGTTTATGATGTACTTATTTGTTATGGATTGTTCTTACTTGCTTGTGATTTTAAATTTGAACTAAGTTATAGTTGCTTTGTTAATGTGGATTTCAGTGACATCAAAAGAAAATATCAATAGCTGTTTGTCTTTCTGTGCCACTCTTGCAAGTAAAAGTGCTTTTGGTCCTAGAATCTGCATCACAGGAGTAGGTGGTAATGGTTAGAAATCCATTGAGAGCATAAAAAAATAAAGAAAAAAAGAGTCCAATGCACAGCACTAACATACAGAATTGCCTTAAACCCAACAATACATCTGTAGAAAGCCCTAAACATGGAGAGCTCAGAGAAGCTTCCCACCCACTCTGATGGAGAGAAGAAGATCTGCCAGGAAAACTGAGATTAACAGCTTAAATGTGCAAAGTGGAGATTTGCCCAATAGGACTGAAAGCTGTAACTGCTACTTGAGAGGCTTCTGCAAACTTTGAAATTAAAGGTGTTTTGTAATGAGAAAAACTTATTTCATCCATTTTATATTTACAACATAATAATGTAAAATTGGAATATTTCTGGATACCTTCAACTGTAAAAAATGGCCTTATTTTTACCTTTGTGTTCATTTTCATGACAGTAGTTGAATTCTTGATGACTGACAACCACACAGACTGTTACATCATGACCCCAAATGCCCCAGCTTATGTCTACTGAGTGACATCAGCAGTCTAGTACACACGCACACGCACACACACACACACACACACACACACACACACACACACACACACACACACACACACACACACAC
>JAOXYM010000017.1:5214492-5225752 GCA_028567055.1 Leptatherina wallacei | reverse complement strand
GAAGTAGCCATCAGAAGATGCTCCACTGTGCTCATAAAGGGATGGACATGGTCAGCTACAATACTCAGGTAGGCTGTCCTAATTAAACCATGCCATGTTGGTACTAAGGGGCCCAAAGTGGGCCAATATCTCCCATACCATAACACCATCACCATCTGTAATGTTTTTAATTTTTTATGTAAAGCACTTTGAATTGTCTTGTACAGGAAATGTGCTGTTGTAGTCCTTGCCCCTACTGTAGTGGGTGTTCCTGGAGGACCTAGACTAACATCTGCATCTCCCCTGCCAATCACTGGGAGTATTTATTCGCGTTTATCCTTCCAGTTGTCACCAGATTGTTGCTTAACCCAGTAAAAACAGCCCTTGTCATTCTAAAATCAATTAGGCTCAGTCCAGTTATGAGCTTTGAGTTATGAGTTCCATGAGCTTTTGTAAAGTGTTTTTCTGTTCTCTCTCAGGAACCCAGACCTGTTTACCACTGACTGCCTACATATCACAGCCACTCTATTCCTCTGCTCATCTCAAGCATCGTTCCCTCCAAAGATTTCAATAAACCTTTTCACTTGTACTTAGCTCTTTGTCCATTCTTGGGTCATGTTATCACCCTTTTCTCACAACAGAACTGTTGATACAAGGCATCCATGGATCCATGTTTCCATGATGTTTCCACCAAATTCCCACCCTACCATCTGAATGTTACAGTTGAAATCAAGACTCATTAGACCAGACAACGTTTTTCCATCTTCTATTGTCCAGTTCTGGTGAGTCTGTGTGAATTGTAGCCTCAGTTTCTTGTTCTTAGCTGACAGGAGTGGCACCCGGTGTGGTCTTCTGCTGCTGTAGAACATCTGATTTAAGCTTGGACGTGTTGTGCATTCAAAGATGGTATCCTGCATACCTTGGTTGGAACCAAAGGATATTTGAGTTCCCATTGGCTTTCTATTGTCTCCAACCAGTCTGCTCTAAACTTTGACATCAACAAGGCATTTTAGTCCAGACAACTGCTGCTCACAGGATATTTTCTCTTCTTCAGACCATTCTCTGTAAACCTTAGAGATGGTTGTGTGTGAAAATCCCTGCAAATCAGCAGTTTCTGAAATACAAAGACCAACAATCATGCCACATTCAAAGTCTGTTAAATCCCCTTTCTTCCTCATTCTGATGCTCAATTAAGTTCAGTAAGATGCTGCCATGTGATTGGCTGATTCATTATTAATGTTAATAAGCTATTTAACAAGTGTAACTAATGAAGTGTCCCATGAGTACAACATATGACCTGCTTTAATCAGTGTTCATAACTGAAAAATTACTAAAAGAGAAATTTATTTTGTGCAATAAACAAATTTTACTGAATTGTCTGTAAAATATGAACTGTGGCACACTGACTTACAAAGTGGATTATTTAAGTGACCAACAGAAAGTCTTTGTAAGCAGTGTCCTCCTTTACTCGATCAATTTACCACAAGCCATTTTCTACCCAGTATCTCAAGTCCTCCTGGTGGTGAAAGTTGGATTTTAGATTTCCAACCAAACAATATTTTAGAACAACAAAATACAAAATAAACACTCCTGATCTATAAACGTATAACAGTGTTTCCTCCTAAAAGCTCAGCCTTTGGATACAATAACCCCAGTGCTTCATCATTTAACACCCCCCCCGGGAACAGCATTGAAACATTTACCACAGCTCATATTTCTCACTGCACTCTGCCCTTTTTCACAGCCCCGATTCCCTGAGGTGGCCATACCTCTCCTGACTGTCGTTTTTGTCTTGTTTCATTCTCACTAGTCTTGCTCTCTGACTGTTGAGCCCTATTCTCGTAAATATTTCCTCTTTCAAAACAAGGACAAAAGTGTTCAGCTCCCTGTGTAAAAGCAATGGTCCATGAAGATGAGGAAGCCCAAAGGCACATTCAGACTAAGAAATGTGTCAAGTGTTGCATTTATCTTCCTGTGTGTAACCATAATATGTACAACTGCTACTAAGCTAGATCCCAGTTTGGGTTGAGTGGGTGGAATCGGATCAGAACCACGGACAGCTCTTTCAACACAAAAATGTGGCAAGAAAGGGCATTTCTGAGAAGTTTGCAAAAACAATATATCGGTTTCCTGATTCCTAATGAGACTTATGATGCTCACAGCTCTGTACTGACAGTTCACATGCTCCTTGTACAATCCAACAGTCGAGTAACTGTGTGAAAAACCCAGCACTGCAATCCAATCATTCATTTAACCCACTTTATAAAAGATCTTAATGGTCATTTGTTGTCCCACCTCAGTGCATAAAGCACAGTCCCATTGGGGAAGATGCGGATCAGCCTGTTCTCCACGGTGATATCATGGAGGAATGATTTCTTGGAGTCCACAATGAATGTATCTGGGACCCAGAGGAGCTCCACCAACCGCCCGTCCAGGCTCAGGCTCTTGTTGCCCTCAAACACCAGACGCTCGTCCGTCCAGCGCTGGCGGAGAAATATGGTGGCGGTGTAGTCCTGCAAGATTAGGGGCCCAGAGTTTACATCAAAAAGACTTTTAGAGCAGGCGTGTCAATAATATGCTGATAGGTTTTCACAACGCACTTTCACGTGACTTTCATTAGTCAGCTTGGGAGACTTCATTCTATTTATTTCTTCATTCTTTCCCTTTTTAAGCTGGCAACAATAATCATCAGCATTGCTTCAAGTCAGCAGGTCTGCTCTGGGTTTTTGGAGCACTGAACATATTTTTCTGCAGTACATTCATTTTTAAAGTTCTGTTGTTACATCATGTGGGAGTATTAAGCAGTGTATTGTGTGGTGTGACAACAAAACGTTAACAGAACTCCAAATGTAGTCCGACACAAACCCATTTTATTGGAAGGAAATGAGATAATTTTTTTTTTTTATATCATAGCAAGTTGTCAAAGGAATTCAAAGACTGGTGTTTGGAGAGGATGGAACTTGTAAATGATTTGGGTCCATACAAAACTAAAAGAGTGGACTGGTTAGCGCTTGAATAATTGATTAGTTCAAGAAGTACAAAATCAGTTTACTCTGTACAAACACTGGTATTTACATGTTTTTCCATGTAGTCAAACCTGCCGTGCAGCCTGTCTTTCTGTGTATTTAGTCTATGCTATTTAAAGTCTATCTTAGCAAAACTATATAAACAAAGGTGGAAAGAGTTTATTCTCGTAATTTAAATCAAGAAATCAGTGATTGATAGATGTATGCAGCTGTCAGCTCAGCAACTCTGTTAGATTAAATGTAAGAAAGCTCCATGTAAGCTGAGATCACAATCATTTAGAGGGTTATGCACAGATAAACAACACCAAGTGCACCACCCCAAGACACAATTTTGAATCAGTACTAACAAATTAAAGACAAAGCCAATTGAAAACAAATGTCTCAAAACGATATTTTACCATGATTAGATATCTAAATAATCTAAATATGAACAATAACAAAAAAAAGGAAATTTAGCTGAATGTACCTGAATAGATTAAGATTGATTTAACTATTTAAATTGAACTTGTTTCTAAAATGAGTAAGTAAAGAAAGAAAAAGAAAAAACATGTGGAGTTCCACATGGGTAACGGGTCGTTGTAACATCACTACACTTATGCAGATGCCACATAATCACAGCATGACTTTAGCCCCCCTGCAGATGTTAAATAAATGTGTAAGAAAAAGTAATGAATGAATGTGCAAGCATATTACAGAAATACAGAAAAAACATAAATGAGAAGTAAGATTAGATCTCAGTGTCCACTTTAAATCCATGTGAATACAGTTAACAGATAGATTACAAAACAACTACAATCAAAGTATTTTGTTCCTAGCTAGGTAAAGGAAGACGTTTTGAGGTTTTATGTAACATGCATTGTTGGGATGGTACTTTATGGGACTCAAACAGCTGAAGCTTGTCCAGAATAATGATTATATTACATTTTTATTACATACACTAAATGAAGAACATTGCACTTGTGTGTATTAAAACTAAGCATGTGAGACAGCTTTTGAGTTTTTCTCTTCTGAAAGCTCAGTTCATTCAAATTCTAAAACAGCATTCACTGCATTTATCTGATAAATTGCACTTTTTTTGTTGTTGTTGGAGGCTGATAGAGTTCACAGTATCTGGGACAATTCATCTGCTTGCTTCCATTGTTTTCCTTTTGAATAAAAACTAGATTCTGTTGCTTTTGTTTCAAAACAAATTTTATGCTTCTAGTGTGATTTTTTTCATGCTTCTCGCTCTTCATAATGTTTTGATAAACATGTTGAAAATTTAAGCAGTGAAACTTAAACAATGCTCAATTTGTACTAATGAGTTCTGAAGGCTCTGTATTAATGAGTTGTCAGGTCAGGTCAGTGATCACCAGCAAACTACTTAGGAGCACAATACATACATATCAGAATGACTTCTGTAGAAAATGCAACAAAAACACAGTTGCTTCACCTATTCATAAGACTTTTGCAGTATTTCACATAAGATTTGGTAACCAGACAGCCTGAAAAGGGTCAGGATTAGACTTTAGGTTTAGTTGTTGCTCCTGATCAGCTTTGAGCTCTTAGTTAAAACAAAGCACACAAATCCATGGAGCAAGTCTTACCATGTTGATCTCCGAGATGGTGTCAATGCTGGCAATATCCAGGCTCATACCAACTGTTACAGGACCGTCTGCAGACAAGAAAAAGATTAGTCACTGAACCTACCCCATTTTATTACACACTGTGGCTGGCACAGTTTTAATGTGCATGTTCATGACAGTCTGATTCTGTCAGCTGTCTGTAACTCTGATGTTAAATTCCAGTCTGCAAGGGCTACTATCCTGCAGGTTTTAGATGTCTAACTGCTCCAACAAACCTGATTCAAAGCAGATGGATCCTTCCAGCAGCTTGTCAACTACAAGCCTGATATTCATCCATTCATTGTAATTATGTGTGTTGAAGCAGGAAAACATCTAAAACCTGCAGGACATGGCCCTTGACGACAGAAATTGGACATCCCTGGTCTAATCAATACTAACATGTACAGTAGTAAGCAGGTTTCTACAATAGAAAAAATGTATAACAAAAAAATTGTGGGTTTTTTTTTTGTTGAGAAGTGGACAGCTTAGTTAAAAATGCCAAAGCCACCCCACATGTCTCAACAGCTGCAGCATGTGGAGTGTGAACCTCCTCAAGAGGATTAGTTCTCCATGAATCACCATCAAAAAAAGTGGGTAAAACTTTTCTACACTTCTATGAATGATCGTCTTGTTCTTTTTCCTTCACACTGACCAGTCTATATAAGTCTGAAAGCGATTTAATGAGCCTTTTTATTAACTTGCAAATACGTGTGTCCACTGTTGCATAAGTAAGTGTTTTGCATTAAACATCTGCTGGAGTTTAATTTTAGGGCGACAAATATAGAGTGGCATCTTCTTTGGCTACCGTAGGCAAGAATGTGAACAAACTGCAGGATAATTCTTGTGAGGTTGTGGCAGAAATGATTAGTTCTGCAATGGCAAACACATTTATGTATGCAGGTACTTTCACCACCACTGTTTGCCTCGTGTTTTAAGGCAGCAATGCAGGTGATTATGCTAAACACGGTTTGCCTTGGTAAAGTCCAGGGTGTTACTGTGACTCACAAGTAGTAAACAAACCATAATCATATTGTGACGGTTTCTCAGAGCCCAGAAGAATAACAGCAGCAAAGGATTTGCTGGGGATGACATAACATTGTTTGTAAAAGTGTATGCCCAGACAGGCGTCCTTTATGCATTTAAACCGCCAGGTGGAATTTAAGAGGGCAAATCATGATGTGTCTTAGATCACATCATTTCAGATTTATATTAGTATTTAGGTAATTTATGCATTTATAGACCTCAATGCTGGTCTCATAGGGAAGCTGACACTTTCTTTTTGCTGAAATGGAGCACAGAAATTTTACATTTTATTTAATTACAGTTACATGAATATTTGCAAGTTTACTAATACTCACACATGTAAGTACAAATTTGCAATATGAACCCCCTCCTGTTTTCTGTCAAATGCACAGGCCCCCCCACCCCGTGTGCTCTGTCATTCCCATGTCTCTGCAATTTCCTTACTTTCAAAGAAAGGCCTAAGGTACTTGTTGTATCCTTTCATCAGCCGCTGAATGGTAGGAGGCAGGATCTCTCCTTCCTTCATTTCTGCATGGAGCAACGAGCTCTCTAACAACCTGAGAACAAAGACAGAGAAAGAGAAAAGCTGAAGTAAGAGTTATTTTCCGTTTCTCCCCTGTTACCACGTAGATTCCTCTTCACTAGTCACAGAATCCGCAGGGTGTCGATTGAGCTCCGCTGCAGATCTTACAGGGCGTGCTGAGTGGAAGAAAAGGCATGAGATTGAAATGGTAACCAGAAACTTGAAGATAAGCTGAGGAGGACAAAAAAAGAGGCTTCTTTTCATCATTATGTAACTTTGAATTGACCTGGTCCAGAAGACTTAAAACCATCCATCTTTCAGTTTTATATTTTTTTGCCTTAGAAATTGCTGCTTGCTTTCTGAAGGTTTCTTTTTCCCCCTGTCCATCTGAATGCTATCCTTAAAGGCACATTTAAGTGTAGGAAGATGATTATAGCTAGCCATTGTGGCGGGGGGGAAGAGCACTTATTGTGTCTTCCCTGGTGCTGTATGTGTTTGTGTATAAATCAGACTCTAAATACAGAAAGGCTGCTCTGTAAAGAAAGCCCCTAGGCACGTGCCATGATGTAAGAGAGGCTGAAGCAAGGCAGATCAGCCCATGTGCAGAGGCAGAAAAACATTAATTTCAATACACTGGCAGCAGTCCCTCTTGTCACTCGTGCGACACAGAAATCAAATATGTGAGGAGAACAAGAACAGTGAAGCAAAAATGAGTAACAATTTTTTTCAACCCACTATTATTAAAACCTCCATTACAGTGAAAATGTTGCATCTTTTAAATCATCAGTAATCTTGCAAACATTTGGGTTTGATGAGCCACCAGTGACAACAAAAATTGAAAAAAAAACCTGCTTGGATAAAAATCCAACAAAGTCCCAAAGACACAAAATCCAAACAACATGAGGAACAAAGTTCGGAAAGCAGCAGGAACAAACACAAGGCAAGGATGTGACTGAAGACAGAGCAGGAAGTACACTGTAGAGTGAGCAATAAGAGATTTCAACTAGGTGTGAATGGTGAGAACAAAGCAGGGTGTTAATCAACTAACAAGCCAATAAACCAGTGCAACTTATAGGCTCATAGCAGTGAAGGATTTTATGAAAGTAATGGCAATTAATCTCATTAAAAAACTATTTCAAACAAGTACTGTTCAAACTCAGATTGGAGGATAAGTGACAAAAACAGAACTATTATGGACTGCTCAACATTGCCAGATTTGAAGGCTGGTGTGGATAAAATAAGGAGATGAGAAAACTGCAAGATAATTAACATAAAGTACTTTTTATTAAACTTTTACCAACTTGGCACTTGGATAATTGCAGTGTTTGGCTATTGCATCCTTTTTATTGATTCAATTTATTTAAAAAGGGACAGTGCACATTAATCAACATTTCAATATAGATTTAAAATGTAAATGTTCAGGTTAGCAAACCCAAGTCCCTTGGTAGGTCAAGACAACAACATTCAGTACATACTTTACAAAGAAAAAAAATAAAGATAAATGAATAATTAATGCAATATTAAAGGTCTTGGTGATATGAAAAATCATATTAAAAGGTATAATAAAAGAGTAGACCTGTTAATCATGTGTGCAAGTTGGATTACTTTTAATCCATTTCTTAGGTTTGGTTTAATGTTTAATGTTAGCTTAGCTATTCATCATAGGCTCCAAACATTGCCCGATTTCTAATTAAAAAGATGAAATCAGTGAGCAAAACGATGACCGAGCCTTCAGTAACTGAAACTAAACGTGATCCCGCTGGGGACAATGGGGAAGATGGCCAGAATTGGGATTGTGTGGGATTTCATTAAATGAGACACTAAATATGTGAAAATTGTACTCTTTTTTTTCCTCTGTGACCTATGAAGTGCTGATTCTGTAGTTGAAAGTAGTGCTTCACAAACTAAAGCTTCAGCATTTTCAGGTTTGTTTTCAAGCTCTCTTCATGAGCCCGGTGAAACTGAATCATTTCGTTTTCTTTTTTTTACACTTGTACCAGCATTTATATTATTATTATTATTGTTATTATTATTATTATTATTATTATTATTATTATTATTATTATTATCAGCAAAAGAAAAAAAAGACTAGCTGAAAAAAAAACAATACGTTAATGTTGTGTTTTACCATCAAAATCATAAGTTTTTCACAAAAGCGGCTAAATGGACTATTTGATATCTCTCGTTGTGAAACGCTGCCAAGGTAACCGGCTCTAGCCACAGAACCTGCAACTCGGTTGGCCGAAGCGGTTATATCATTGCAAAAATCACAGTAGATGGTGAAATGTGATAAGATACTGGCATGTCCATCATAGTGGCATCTGAAGGACGGAGATTTAACATTTGTGGACCCTGACCACTGCTGGTTGGGACGACAAAATGTTCCTCCATTCTCGTCTTTCCTGGACTAATGGAGCCCAATAAGCCTTCAGGCTGCTTTCGCAGCGATACCCAGTCACAGCGGCGTGTCTCCAAATTGACCAAACCGAAACTATAAAATCACTCATGTTTTGTCTAGACAAACTGTGAGATAATCTCACGACGGTCTAAACCCAGCTCACGTTCCCCATTAGTGGGTGAACAATCCAACGCTTGGTGAATTCTGGTTCATTTTTATTAAGAGCCGACACTGAAGGATCATAAAGTGACGTTGCTGTATGTTTTGACTTTCTGTTGCCACGGTTACCAACTAGCGTTTGAGCCAGTGCAATAATTTAGAACAATCAGGCTATTTGACCGGAACTTTTTTAACACTTTTTAACGGCAGATAGCGTGCTATAAATGTAACCTCATGATCCAGTGTTAATTTCATCAACTAATAGTTAATAGTCAACAACTATTGGTCAATGAATAAAAATGAAAGAAATATTTGAAAGGGAAGTAATCCAGACTTGTACACACACATTTGGTCTAACCCCAAGAAGATGCTGCAATTAGCTCTGATGTTTTCTTGAAAGAAATTAAAAGAAATGTCAACTCCTGGGAGAATGAAAAGCAGACACATGGACACATTCACATTTGATGAAAAGCTAAACAAGATGATTTGTAAACTGTGTAAACACAGACAATAATAAAATCCATGCAAACTAAGCATGTTAACGGCAACGCTGTATCATGAGCTGCAGGCGCGTTGCAAGCCTGCAGACTTTAAGATGCCACAGCTGTCATGTTAGCACTACAGATGAGATTAATATGAGATGGCAACAATTGACTGATTGATAGGATTCACTTTCCCACTCTGAAACAGTCCATCTCAGATGAGTCTTGGTCCACAGGACAAGACGGTGCTTGTGGTCCAGGTTCCAATATGGCTTCTGTTCGGGATGATAGAGCATGGGTTGCATCTGCAGTCGGTACGGAGCAGTGGTTTCTGGAAGTATTCCTGGGCCCATTTACTAAGGTCAGAGACAATTGTGCCTATGAGTGATGCACGACGTCTGCATGTCATCTGAGGGCCCCAAGACCACGGGCATCCAATAAAGGCCTTGGGCCTTGTCCCTTATGCAAATTGTGCTTCTTTTCTTTTCCCACCACTTGGTCTATCTTAATTAATTCTGTCTCATCATCCTCTGTGTGTGTGGGCGTGTGTGTATAAATATAGTCCCTCATTTTAATCAGTCTACCTGTCAGCTTGTTCAGTTAGCTGTTTGTTTTCCTGTGATTTAAGTTCCCTTGATAATAAAATGGTTTATTTTGCACCTGTTTCCTGCTGCATCCTGTATTTACTTTTTAAAATTTTTCCATCCTCCATCTGGATCTTCGCCTAAATTCCATAATTACACAGTCATGCCAGCTGACAAAGAGGAATGAAAAAAAAAGACCAAATTCATTGTGATGCTGCCACCAGCACTTTTGAAGCTGGAGTGTTTATTTCACACCTTAAATATCAATATGACTACGTTTATTACTCACTTAGTAAGAAATGTCCTGCTGGGCTCTCTCCTTTTTATACAATCCACTTGAATCCACGAGACCTCAGAATCCCACTTCTAAACCAGACTTGCATCTAAAATAAAAAACTCTTCCAGAAATCTCAGCTTGTTTCACCTGACTGTGGCAAATCAGCTTAGACAGTGGGGTGCCGCTCCCTGCCAGCAGACTGTTGCTATGCTGCATAGAGTCTCACTCACATGGCTCGCAGCCTGTTGTTTCAGTTGGCAACAGCTATGGATAGCAGAGCCATGTTAGTAATGGTGCTGACAGCTCTCTGCTTCTGGCATGCTGCATTATCAATGTGGGTCACCCTGTTTGACCCCTGATTACCTACACAGACGGTTTTGCATGAATGCAAGCAGGTGAGTCTGGGTATGGTGAACATTTCTGCATGGAAGCAAAAATTTGCAGCAAAAAACACGTCGAGACCGAGAAGGCAGGGAGAGAGAAAACTCAATAATTTAATTAAATCAAAATAAGGAAAACACGGACAAAATAAGTACAGGTGTCGTATATCAAGCATTTGATTTCCAATAATATAGACTAGCCCATTTATCTTTGAGGCTGTCTCAAGGTGTCATGCAGGTTTTACAGCAGAATATATACAAATAGCTCCCCTCTCCTCTCATCCTATCCATCTCTGTAAATCCCCAGACTCTAACTTTTAGCTGTCTAAACCTTCACCTGCCGGCAGGGATGAGACCTGAGCTCTCCAACCTGCCAAACACTTGCTAACCACTGAGCCCTGACAGTGGGGATGTGGTGGGGGTGGGGGAGAAATGCAGATCTTTAAAATACTCCAAGAATCACAATGAATACTAATACTACTAACAAATACATTTACAAGACGGCATGGTCATGAGGACAGAAGTCAGTGTGCTGCAGTGCCAACAACCAGAAGCTGCACTATACACACAGACACACACAGACACACACACCCATTCATGCATGCACCCACAAACAGACATCAGTCATATCTATGTGCTGGGGGGTCCCTCTCTCCCCAGATGAAAGCATGGTGTGTGGAGAGCACATTTTCTCTGAATGCGTGCTGACAGACCCAACACACCTGCACTGTTAAAACTGTTTCTTAGCTCAAACTTAAAAAAATTAAGGCAACGTTTTCCAAGCAATTTTTTGAAGTTTAGTGAACTAACTGGTATTTTGAGTTG
>JAOXYM010000017.1:5174972-5189103 GCA_028567055.1 Leptatherina wallacei | reverse complement strand
AAACCCTCACCGAAATAAGCACTGCACATGCACCGCAAGAACAAGGAAATGTGTTCTTTTTTTGAGGTGGCAAGAACAAAAAGTTTGTTTTGACATGAAGATCTCATACTTTGAAAAACCTTGTCTGTGGCCAATATGTTTTTATATGCCTTAAATCAGGAATCTCCAAATCCAGTCGCTGTGAGCTACTGTCCTGCAGGCTTTAAAACTTTCCCTTCCTGACTCATTAACAGGCTTGTGGAGAACCGCTCATTATCCATTTAACCATGTCAAACCTTTTGCATCAGCAGGAAAGCTGAAATGGCAAATTTCCACTTCCTGCTTTTCTGCCTTAAGGCCACTCCAAAGTTCTGACCAATCACACAATAGTTATCAGGCACCACACAAGAGAAAATTACTGCCCAGATTTTATGTTGAGAACAAGCTGTGAGAACTCCCAAACCAGAGCTGCAAGAAAAATATTACATAATTCTTTTCTCGCAGTCCTGAGAGAGGACAAACCTCAAGGTTCTGGTGTATGTATAGGCCTTATTGTCAATACCAAGGAGGGGAAAAACGAGCAGATGTAAGCACATTTGATTAACCTGAAATGCAATCAAGAAGTGACTAAATGTGCTGTAAAGTAAATGGACTATATCATTAGTTGACTAAAACTGAAGTGGACATGTTTCATATACCTTAATAATGACTAAAACAGAATTTAGAACCCAACTTGACTATGGAAAACAGTTTATACACGACTTGATCTGCAGGGTAACTGCAGTAAAAATTGTATTGGTGTAACATGAAGTGACTTCTTTATGCTAACAATGCCTGATGTACTTAAAACTCTGGCATTTGCAAGTTGGACTCCACATGTTCATTTACAAAACCACAAATTAACTTTGGAATTGTAATACAAGTCATATTCTTTTGACTTTGTTTCAGGTCTCTGCCAATTCTGAAGTGAAATGTGTGACTCTTCAATTTCACTGAGCTTTCCAGCTATTCTGTAATTATCTCCCTTTTGGTACTCATAGCGAAACACACAGCAGGATTTTAAAGATTTCTCTGAGAACAAACTCAAGTTTTGGCAGCCAAAATGTCACCATGAGAGGAGGAAGTGTGGATAAATAAAGAAAAGCTGTGAGCTCAAAAGCTAAACTGGGAGCCGAAGGGCCATAAAAAGCTTCAGCTGCAGATTTAGCGGATGATTCATCAGCACGGGAACTGTACATGTTACTCTTTGTCCCTTTTTTGATGTCATTTTATAAAAATATCTGATATAGTTGATTTAACAAACACAGAATTTTGATTAATACTGCCAGTTCAAACTTAAGTTTTAAACAAGCTAAACAGGGAGGATGCTCATTTGAGCTAAATCTAATGGGATTAGAAACTATTCTCTTCAATGAGTAATGTGATGAGCAGATTGCAGCTTTGATTGTTCAGTGTTGTGAGAGGAATAACATATTGTTTCCAATCAAATTCATAAAGAGACTTTGAAGCAAATAAGCTTCAACTTTCTGCACCTTCAAATCAAGACACAACTATATGGACAGTTTTGGACATTATCTAGGGATCATTAGGACATGCGGCCAGTAAAACTGTAATGTGTGAGACAACCAGAGTAATCAGATTTCATGAGGCTTGCAGCTCTGAAAAACTTTCTGTTGGTGAGGCAGAAAAAAAGCAAAACTCGGATCTTGACTTTAGAGTCTTAGCAGATCGGATAAGCCATCAGCTGCAATGACATCCCCTCTGAAGGCAAGCATGTGTGCCTTTATTAAATATTGTCTTATGTAACCTCTGATTTAGGAGCTCAAAGGAAGGCCAAAATACCATATCTAGTAAGTATTAATTAAAAATGACACTACAAAGCATTATCATGGTAATAAGGATATTATCTGTGGATCCAGCTTTGTTGCCATGTAATGTAAGATGTGTCCATGGAGCTTTGCTCACATACAGTATGTACAGTGTGGGCTTAGTTCATAAAATTTTCTACTTGGAAATTGAAACTCTTATCTAAATTAAAAAAAGGAAAAAGTATGATGAAAAAAAAAAATACTTGAGCGGTAGCCAGCAGGTCACAAGTAACTCCTTGGCTGTTATTCAAAATAACACATGCTAAAGAACCCATCTTTACAATGTGCTTGAGATAAAGAAATAAAAAAAATAAAAGGTAACAATTTACAATAAAGGTACACTTTATCAGATTTTTGTTTTTAGACATATATCAGATAACTGAGGTTTTCATCCCCTAGACATCCCACTCACTTCTAATTTTACTGCCCATTAATATAAGAAATATTCCTTTAATGTTAAGATTGGTGTTCATGAAGGAAGCAACAAAGTGATCAAACAAAATTAATGTTACATTAAAGATGTCATATAAAATGACCCCGTCTGCTCTAATGTGTACTCATATACCTCTATTTTTATATCTGTAATCATTCTCTTGTGATGAAGTAAAGGACAGAGTATCTTACAGATTGTAAAACCCTTTAAGGCAGAATTGTGGCACGCAACTATATAAATCAAACTGACTTGATTCCACTTGACTGTTTCTATTTGAGCTATCAACTGAAAGTTACCCTCAGAAAGTTAATTATGTTGTTTTTAATCATGACATTTTAAGCAGGCTTAACTAAACAGTTCTAAATGGCTTTGCATGTAAGATTTCAGCTAATCAGACATTCAGTTTTGAGTTTCTGTGGAAGATTTAGCTTGTGTTGTTTCTCCTGTCTGTCTAGATCACCGATAACAACCTCAGGTTTGCTAATTAGTTTCCCAGATAAGTTTAATTAAGGAAAAACTACTTAAGGTATTTCCACATTATTAAGCAAGTCACCGTTTCTGTGCAGTATGGGAAAATGAAGGATCTTTATACAACTGAAAAACATGGACTACTGTGATGCCTTTGGCATTTCTTCAAACACTTGTCATTCAGAAAGCAAACAAGTTAGTTCAGATAAAGGTATAGCAACAAGCAGGTTGAAGCTGCTGGCATCTACGGAATCCAAAGAACCTCTCCATGCAGGATACTCCTAAGGCTTGCAGTTATGCATAGTTATTCTGGTCACCCTCAACCAATGCTCACAACTATTTGCAGAAGGCTCAGATATATATGAAAACTAAGCTTTTGTGATTGCGCAACAAATTCTGATTTGAATCAAAGTGGACTCGGTCTGCCTACAAACGCAGGTCTCAGTTTGCTTCAAGCGGACGAAATACAGGAAGTGGACTACGAAACAAAGTGCATTGTTGGTTCAGCGTGTGGCTTCGTGGGTAAATACTACCATATCATACGCGCGTGTGGGATGATAGGCGGTTCTGGGCGGGAGAAATGGCTCGCGGTCAGATGTGGAAAAATTTGGGAAATGTTTTGATAGAAATATGATCAACCCAAGATCGCTAGGATCTGATGCAGCTCCATATTTAGCGGTTTAGCTAACTTCCTGCATTAACCAATAGATGAAAAAGTTTTCTTTGTTGTGTGTCTTGCCTTCTTCGTTAATTCACGGTACAATTCACGGTCCGCCTCTGGCAGAGAGTGGAAGGCTTTATTCAAAAGTTCTCATTTGTTTGAGTAGTGCAGCGTGAACGCAATCTCGGTCTGGAAGAATGTTGCCCCCCCCAAGTCCCCAATCGTACCGAGTCTATTGGACTGGTGTGAACGCAATAAATGCTATGCTGGTAGATAGTCCAGATGAATGACTTCTGGATGTTTGATGGATGGCCACGATGTCCCAGCAAGGCTGCCAGGTGATGGTGGAGTGAGATTTTGGAATGAAATAATAGCGAGTGAGATAGTGAGCCCCTTTAGGGTACCTGAAGGTGTCAAAAAGACTTCTGGAAACTAACTGACTTGTTCCTGCCATAAGGAAGAGCCATGTCTTCATCAGTAAATAATTTTCATGCAAGACAATGCACCATCATACCAGTGGATCTTTAGCTGCTATGGGATTAAAGGGAGAAAAACTCAAGGTGTGGAAACCATCATCTCCTTGAGAACCTGTGGAGCATCCTTAAAAGGAAGATCTATGAGTGTGGGAGGCAGTATACCTCCAAACAGCAACTTTGGGAGGCATTTTTGATATCCAGGCAGAAATTTGTTTGTAGAAAAATTATCTACATAATACAAAAATACGATGACAGATACATTTTCAGATCTCTACAACCTATTTAATGTTTTGAAACTGTTATGGAGAATAATTTGGAACAACATGAGTGATTGGCAAAAAATTCATGATCGGCGTTGTTCAATAAAATCCAGATTATCACATAGCCTAATATAATGGTTGAATGAATTCACACTGATTATTTAGGAGAAATGGATAAAACCAGTATATGACTAACAATTTATAAAAGTATTTTATTTCTAAGGCTTATGAGATGTAGAGATGTGGAAACACCTGACAGTTCTGTAGAAAAATCTGCAAATATGATTGGAGCAAGTTCAAAAGTGCTTGCACCAGAGCAGCTATAATCAACGGATGCATTCATGAGTAAGGGTGAGTCTTTTAACAGCGTTTATGACATCAATTGTCTTCTACTTGGATTTTTGGGTGTCTTTCTTCAACATAATGTATGTATAATATTTTCCGATCCTGCCAGACTTCTACTTGGATTAATTTAATTTATTCTCCCCATCAATCTACAGGTAATACAATACAAAATACTGAAATATTTATAAGTATGTATACCCTATTCATAGTCCTCGGTTATATTGTCTTTTGGCAACGATGGTAGTCTCAAGCTCTTTTGCTATTAGCCCTAAAAGGAGTCCTCTGGGATGTTTTTCCAATTTCTCTTGCCAGAAATACGAATGAATCGGTGCAGATCCATTTTCAGTTTTTTTTTCAGGAATGCTCAACTGGGTTAGGGTCCAAATATAAGCTGGGTATTCTAACACTTAAACTGTTTTCCTGTAACAGCCTCTGTATGTACTTAGCTAGATGCTTTGGGTTTTGCATGTAAAACTTCACATATTCTTGAGATTCTCAACACTGGACACAAGGTTTTTAATCAGGACTTTATAAACTTTCCAATTATCCTGACAAGTCTCCCAGCCCCTGTTGCAGAAAGTGGCATGATACTGCCATCAATGTGTCTGACATGATGGATAGCATTAGTGGGATAATGACCAGAGCCTGGTTTCATCCACATAAGCTGTTAGGAATTGTGATACAATGTTTAAACTTTGTTTTACCAGATGAGAGGATTTGTTTTCTGATATTGATTGATTTGATTTGATTCTCATTTTGCTTGCTGTCAGTGGCCTGAAAAATGTGTTTCCTTCACCAGATCTGAATCTTGACAGTATCCTTCCTTGCAGGTCGATAGACAGTTATCTTGAACTCATGACCTGGTTTTCAGTCTGACCTTGACCAATAACTCAGAGGTTGTATATGGATCCCATAAATTCAGATAGTCAAAGAGTAGTCAAACATCAGCATTATTGTGGCAAATAATGCAACTTAATCTACTACTGGCTTGTTAGTAATCTATAACAGGATCTTGGCGCTACTGACAGCCAGCGTTGTAGTTCATGTAAAATGTGAATGACACTACAGCAGCATCCCCCCCTACATATCAAACAATAGTATGTGTACGACTGATTTAATGCAACAAAAACTGGTCAGAAGTGCAAATAAAATAATATTACAAAGACTTCTACACTGCTAATACTGGGCGCAGCCATCTTTAAATGTGAAGTCAGAGGTTGTGAGGAATCTCAGACTTTCCATGCCAGAAATCCAACCTCAGGGGCCGTTCCAGTTGAAACTTTCGACTTCCCAGTCAAAAATTCCCAGCATAATGCTGCGTGCCTGACGTTGGAGGAACATGGTGGCAGTGGCTACCTGGAAAGGCAGTTTGTTGTCTTTCACAGTAAAGGCCCACTTATGTTCCCTTACGTAAGAGATACCTCCATTTCAAGCGTTGTCATAAGTGGCCGCCCTTCATACTTCCATGCGTCTTTTAAGTTGCATCGGTTTTGAAGTCAATTCATTCACTAGTTGCCAATGCTGACTTCGGAGTTCCCTCCCACGCTATGACATCAGTTTCAGACACCGGTTGTTGGTGGTAATGCACCGCTATAAAGTCGTTTGCAACCGCCCAACATGCCCGAAACACTTTCACAGCCTTTCTTTAAAAGCTTCTGCTATCTCTACATTTGTTGTCCTTGACATCATTGTCTTTTTCTTCTTCCTCCTGTTCCTCTTCTTCTTCTCTGGTTTGATCCTTTTGCTGGTCACGCGTCAGCTGTACTGCTCAACACTGACCCCGCAGTTTCCGGTGGTATTGCTCCGTTTGCTGCAGCAAGCAACAAATCAACAAGGGCCCTGAAATTGGACAATTACGTGCGTCCATCATCTGCTTTGAACATAAATGGGCCTATATCAGTTGGATCTGTGGTCTCCCAGCAGCTTGCTTCTTTATCTCTACAGATCTGTTTCTCTCACAAAAGCACATCTTAACTTGAACAAGGGTGTGTATTGCTAACTTGCTTGAAATCAATTTTAAAACTTCTTGAAACTGATTATAAAGCTGATCAAAAATCAATTTAAAACTATTTTACACAACTTAGAAGCAATATACTGTACATCTTTAATTTGTTTTGACACAGAAATTGATAATGACCTGTGACAAATGCCCTTTAATATTTAAAACAGCCCTCAGTGTATTGTAATTTTAATATAATTCATATATGCATCTGATTTTATGATTCACTGTGCTGTGCATGTAATTTGTGCATGCATCTGTGTTTACTCTGCTGCTGCTTCCTTAATCTTGCCTACAGCAACTCTTTTTCTGGGTAAATAAAGATGAAATGTTCACAAAAACATGCAAAGGAAAAATAAAATTATTGATCTTTTTTCTCTGTAAACATGAGAATATAAGTGACAGACAACTTTAAAGTAAGATGCAGAATCAGTCAATAATGTAGACCTCTAATGAACATACCACCACAATAAAAGATGAATAAATGTAAACACGTACACAACACAATAAACAAGCAAACAGATGATGCACGCACACACACAGCATAATGAATCATTGGCCTGGAAGGGTAAGTAATTTTAAGTTTACTTTTTGAGACAGTAGTTATGACCTTCCAGTCAGCAGTTGGATCAGTATGAGGGAAATATCCATATCAAACTCAAACCTCATCCTGGGAACAACCTCATAGGCTCTTAAGTATAATCTCACTATGTGTTGTAAGCTAAATCATCTCTGAATATGTAGTCAATTTAAAAAAGGCATTAAGTAATTATAACAGGACATGAATTGGCCACCATCCATCAAGTTGGGTCTGTTTATCCAAGATCGGGTCGCAGAGTCAACAGCTTCAAGAAGGAAACCCAGACAACACTCCAACTCCTGCTGGGGGACCCTAAAGGCATGCATATGCTCCCTACAGCCTGTCCTGGGACTTCCCCTGGGTCTTGGTCTAGTTGGGTGAGCTAAAAAACCTCCAAAGGGAAGCAATCCAGGAGGCATTCTTATATGTCCAACCCACCTCAACAGACTCATTTCCATGTGGAGAAGCAGTGACTTGACTCCAAATGCTCAAGCTCCTTGAACTCAGAAGGAAACTTGTTTCAGCCGCTTATATCCATGATCTCATTCTTTCGATCCCTACGTAAATCGCATGATCCCAGGTGAGAGTTGGAATCAGACAGAATGGTCATTTGAAAGCTTCAGTTTTCAGATCAGCTTTCTCTTTACAACAACAATCAGTGCAACACCCTCATTTCTGCTGACAAAGCACCAATCTGTCGATTTCTTGCTTCAATTTACATCACTCATGAACCAGATCCTAAGATACTTAAACTCCTCCACTTAAGGTGGGGACTCTTCCCTGATTCAAAAGGACTGATGAAACCTTTTCTGACTGAGAACCATGGCCTGAGATCTGGAGGAGCTGATTTTCATATTGGCTGCTTCACACTCTGCTACAAACCGATCCAGGGCAAACTGAAGGTCATGGCTTATAGAGGTCAAGAGAACCACATCATCTGCAAAAAAGCAGAGGTGGAACCCTTAGGTTCCCAAACCAGACACCGTCCTGTCCACCACTACTACTTGGCTCTTACTTTGGCATAAACTGTGAGATCCTGAATTGTCCACCATGAACAGAACCCCTGGGGATGCAGGGATTGACAAGACAAAAATGACCATGAGGGAAGGTCAGAAAGCTGCAGAATCAGTCAGTGGCAAAAATAAAATAATAATCCTGAATAATAAAAATCAAACTCTGCATTTGAAACACATAAAACTGTAATACTTTTTTTTCCATGTCTAAAAAGTTAGACTTGATATATAGGGTCCCAAATTCAAGCTTCTACAAGGAAACACTGTCAACTTTTACATCTACACTTGAGTGAAATCAACTCCTCGTGGAATTTGAAAATCAATCTTTTGTTGAAAAAGCCCCAAATCAGAGGATATGTTTAACTCTCTCAAGAAGAAAAACTCAGTTCAGCCTTTTGTTCATCAAAACTTTTTTCTTCCTTTGAGAAAGTTTCTTTGGCAGAAACAACCAATATAATGCGGAACTCTTTCATACAGTTTCACAAATCTAATGGTGCTTTTACATTGTACTGCTCCCAAGTGTTCGAGTTGGCAACTAACTGGCTAATGAACACATGCATCCTTGTCATTTAACTGTAGTTTCATCTGGTCTTTGGAAAGAAACATCTTTGCTGAAGGAAAGTTGAAGCAACAACAGTACAACATAGGTTCAGTGAAACTTACAATTAAACAATGGGATTTTCTGTCAGATTTTCCCATGATAAATTATAGATTTAAAAACACTTAGAGCAATTACCAGCAGCTATTTGAGGAAGGGGAACTTTTAAATGAACAAGAATCTCAACTCGCCTCATTAACTCGCAGGAAACTGGGGACTGGAATAACAATAGAGCAAAAGTATAACTACAGAACTCTGAACACTATAATATATCTAATTTCAGATGGACCTTCAGTGAAGCAAAATCCAAAGCAATCAAACCCAGCTTTGGGTTAAAACATGTTTAAAAAGAAAACAAGAGTTTTTTTCTGTAAAACTTACTTCTGGTCAGGGCTCCAAATTAACACTCACCAACCCAGCAAACGTGTTAAAATTAATTTAGAAGGATATAAATGTAACTTACTGGCCAGCTGAGTAGGTGAGTTACATGTATCAAACCATGTCAGTTAATTGTCTTCACCATCACTATTCCATGACATACATTAACTGGCTACATACTTCAGCGTGCACGGTGTCATTTACACACAACTGCCTGAACAAAGTGCAGCTAAATGAGAAGTGAAATTCAAACAAAGTATTTTAAGTGTCTTACAAAAACAAAAATGTGCTGGCCTTTGGAAGGTGTATAAAAATAATGCTGGTTTAAAGAAAAGAAAGGAAGTAGAGGAGAGGAAGAGGGAAAGAAAAGGAGGATTTTTAATACAAAAATTGCTTTTGGGTTGTGGGTCATTGGTGTTCAACCAAGAAAACATCTTCAAAGTTTAATCATTTTCTTTTTAAAAAAAGGGGAAACTGGGAAAGACCCAAAGTCACCTGGACAGTTTGGCCAAAGAAAATGTGTAAAAAGAAATCCTTGCTTTGGCATTTAATTCAGGACTTTTTGGCTTTCAGTCAACTTTTGTTTTGGTGCTATAATCTACTATACAAAGATAATTTTTGGCCAAATGTTAATTTCTTCTGTTCTATATTTGTCTTTTTATAAAGCAAAAATGACAAAAAATAAAATAAAAATGTGTCTTTATGCAAGACTGATGTGAGCTTCCAAACTGTTGGCATCCTGCTTTACATGTCATGCAATGACCTTCCCATGCTTCACGACCAAGAGGAGAACATCTACCTTTTTTTGTAGTTCGTCCATGAATATACATTTAAGTTTCAGTATTTTCTAGCAGCGATGCGGAGAAACACAGAGAAACTCTTGCTGAGGGCAGTCATAGTGCCCCGCATGGTGCTAACCAGTCGAATGTTTAAAGAGAGAAGTGGCTAATGACGGTAATTCTCTACAGGCAGAGACCATACAAGAAGGAGGGACATAAAGAGAGACACCGTGTCCAAAACATGCACTTTGTCTTCACCGCTATTCCATTCCATCTATGCTGGGCTATGAGGACGAAAATGTATAATAATAAGCGAGTGTGGTGAGTGAAACGCAACACAAATCTGATGGACACATATTTGAGGCTGACATAGAGAAAAATCCCAGTTCAGTCTTACTGCATTTCATGGCTCTCAAACAGAGGACATGTCCTGGTAAAATAAGACTTCTTGTCTCCCTAATTTTTTGGGGGGGAAAGAAAACAAAAAAACTACTTAAATAAACATGTATGAATAAATACATTAATTTGCTCTCATAATCTGGTTTATACCTGAAATAAACCTGGCTACTGGGAATTCTGATTTGTAACTATAGGGACCTAGAGGCCACATTGAGCAGTGAGTAAAATGTTTTTAGAGGCCTTCTTTAAAATCACTAATAAGAAAGTTAGAAGGTTGTTCATGAGATGGTAGACATAAGAACACAGGTTGTGGCCCGGCGAGCATAACATGACAACAGCTACAACTAAACTAACCTCAACAACTGTAGTTCCAAAACACTTCAAGTCAACCTTTAAATTGGTCCTGACATCAGATCCAGCATCACTGTTCTAGCTAGTAACCCTTGACATCAATGAAACAACACAAGAAGAAGCCTCAAGCATCAGCTTGTCCAAATCAGTACAACTGAGGATCAGTCTTTCAACATCATTATGCCAAAGCACACGTTGAAGCCCAGTCTCAGTGTTTTCTAAGATCTCCCGAAAAGCTAACACGTAAAATTCCTTCACATTTTCGATGTTTGTTTTTTAACTCTCCATACACTATGATCATTATAAAAAGTGATTTAATAAAAAAGACAAAAACATGTTTTTCATATGAAAACACTTTACAATGTTTTCTAAAGCAAATCATTTCACGTCATGTTCCCTGTCATGTTTGAGACAATTCAGTTATGTAATTATCCAAGCTTGGCTGTACACTAATCTCTCCAGTGACAATTAAAACAAGCTGACATAAAATGGATTTCTAAACAGGAGTAAGTCGTGTCTCTTCAGCAAAGCAAGAAAAGCATCATTTAAGCCGTTAATCTGCCTGTAATAGGCTTCACCAAAATTCTATCCATGCTTTCTATTAACAGTTCTATCAAAGCATTGGTGCCCATATATAGTATTATGCTGTTTCTTTATATTACTAAGCTTCTATTGAGAAAGCTTAAGTGAGCATGACTGCTTTGATGCTGCAGCCTGCACATGGAATGTAGGTTGCAAAATGACTTGCAGCACAAAGTAGTTACAAAATACTAAACACACCCTCTCCTGAGGACCAAGTTTACTCAGTGATGCATCTTCATTTATTTCTTAGGAAATAAATGAAGATGCATCACATTTATTTCTTAGGAAATAAATGAAGCTCAGGAGGAAGCGCAGTGACCTGCCAACAGGAAAGTTGGTGGTTCGATTCCCGTCTTCCCATGACTACATGTCAAAATGTCCTTGGGCAAGACACTGAACCCCACATTGCCTCCCAATGTGCCTATCGAGGAATGAATGTGTATAGAAGCACTAAGTATGATACATTATAAGTGCTGTATGAGTGTGTGTGTGAATGGTTGAATGTGACATGTAGTGTCAAAGCGCTTTGAGTAGTCATGTGACTAGAAAAGCGCTACACAAGCACAGTCCATTTAAAAACAAATGTAAAAAAATAAACCAAAAATAATCATTTAACAATTAAAATCTGATTAAGTAACCAAATATCAATTGAATATCCTTGAAAAATGGACGATATCTATAAAACAATGAAGAAATTACCAACTGCATATACACATGGTACATTAGTATTTACAGCCTGTCTCCAAATAAGGTGGATTTTGTTCTTAATCAAATCATGCATGTTGAACTACTTCTGCCCCATGGGTTATTTTTATGTGGCTGCTATATGTGGTTCCATATTTGGTCTTCTTGCAGTGGTTGTAAATACCAGCAATGGGATAATAAGATGATTTAGTCATCTGGCCACAACTAGTACTTATCAATTAGTAAAGCAAAAACATACTTAGTGTCTCAATTAGCACACTTAAGCCCTTTCGAACACTATATTTAAGTGCATAGTGCGTTCACACTAAAATTTAAGCTAAAACTCTGCTCCTGAAAGTACCCAGATGTTGCTCTAATAACAGCCAAAAAATGTAGTGTTCAACAATGGACACTACTCGCACTAAACAGATGCCATATTGCCGATGTAGAGGAAGGGGAGGAACTAATAACGACCCAGTAGAGTTAGGACAGTAAATGTTAACAGTTTTTAGCTGATCTAGCAGACGTAAATAGGTTATACGTGTTACAAAAAAATGAATAAGGTTATAGTTTGTGTATGTTTATTTGGCAGATATTTTGGCGGGCTGGAGAATTGTGGTCAAATGCTGGTCTGTCACTACCAGTAAGTGTAACCAGTAAGTTGGGTCAACACTTGCTCACGAAAGTGTGTACTACAGAAGCAAGTGCTCAGTGCACACTACATTCCAGTGCACTTACGTACTGAGACACACTCATAACGTCGTATAAAAGACTTTCCATCTAAAAATTAAAACCAACGTGGAAATGACTTAAGCTGCATTTGTTTAAAGGGCCGACCGACTTATCGGGCCAATTTTTTTTCTCTCCCTGGTATCAGCATCGGCCGATACGAGGGCCGGTATCATCGATACCGCCGACATCAGCAAAAGCACCAATACCATGGCAGTCTAAATTTAAAAATAAAGCCCTTATTTCAGTGGCTACTTTTCATGTTTGTTGCAGGCCCTTTTAGTAGTTGTCCCAAAATAACATTAAAGCAAGTCATTTTAAAATCAAACAACATGCATTGGTAATGTTGATGTGGATCTCTTCCAGAGACTCTGATATAATTAATGCATATTTAACCCACTGATGTTAAATTTCAACTTTTAAGACACATGGTATTCCAAACTTAATATTTCACAACCATAATTTCATTTTATGAATAAAAAAAAGATTCCATTGCTTTTAATATTTGTTGAATAATACAGATAAAAAAAGAAAAACACATCCAATGGCATATCAGTTGATCCCTAATTTACATTGTAAGTTCCTTATCTTTATTCTATAGTGTTCTGTTTCTTAGTCTTGAATCATATTCTGGGTATTATAAGTATTTGTGTCCATGTACAGTATGTATCCTGTGTATATTCATGTTCTTATTTCATATATTGGCAGATATATCGGATATTGGCTTTTAAAAGCCCCCAATATCGATATTGCCATTGGCCCCAAAAATTTCATATCGGTCGGGTTCTAATTTGTTTTTCCTTGTCCAGCAGGGAGAGCCGACTGTAACTGAAGAAGTAGGCAGTCAAGGCTTTGGCATAACAACCATATTTCTCGATTTTGGGGTGTACCACACTGTCTGCTGATAGTAGCCATTATAGGCTCTAGCCCTCATGTGACCCTGAATGGGATAATCGGCTTTAAAAGAATGACTGCTTGCCTGTGCATTAGACTGAAATGAAAAGGAAGGACTTCGGTTAAAAGGATAACATCAGCGTAGTTTTGACTGTTTTGTCTTTGTTTTTCTCTGCACTTGAATATTTTATGTATTGTTGATGCATTTTGACTTCTATCTGAAGAGCTTTTAACCACTATTATTTTGATACATAAACCACTTTGCATTGTTTTGCCAATTGATTTACTGTATTTTGTTATGAGTATGTCTTAAGTCACTTTTGTGAAATCTTTAATACAACTTGATATTCATTTTGTAAATTCTGCAATTCCACAGCATCACATATGACTTTAAAAGATCAATATGATCAAACAGACAGTCAGCCAACATTTATTCTTTTAAGGCCATTTGAAAGAGAGAAGAGAAAGAGTTGACAAGCTTCCTACACAAACTTAATTTTGTTTTTACTTTTAAAATGGTAAATGGACTGTACTTGTATAGCACTTTTCTAGTAAAGTGACCACTCAAAGCGCTTTGATGTCAAAGCGCTTTGAGTAGTCATGTGACTAGAAAAGCGCTACACAAGCACAGTCCATTTAAAAACAAATGTAAAAA
>JAOXYM010000017.1:5143762-5157115 GCA_028567055.1 Leptatherina wallacei | reverse complement strand
TTTTATTGTTTTGTTTTATTATTGTTACTATGTTGATTGTGATATGGATCTCCCTAGGTCTGAAATAAAGAAATAATTATCTCAGTCTTTAAAATCTTGCTCAATCAGCTTTACTGGTCACTTTATTAGGTACACTGGTTTAGTTATTTTTGTCAATCAACCAATCACATGGCAGCAATTCCGTGTATTTAGTCATGTAGACATGGTCAAGATGGCTTACTGAAGTTCAAACTGAGCATCAGAAAGATATTGGCTTGTATGAACCAATGTATGACAATCAGATTGGCTTGAACCGATTGTCTGTGAAGCACCCTGAGATGACATTGTCGTGAATTGGCGCTATACAAATAAAGCTGAATTGAATTGAAATGAAAAGAGGAAGGGAAGGGGCTTAAGTGACTTTGAACAGTGCATGGTTTTTGGTGCCAGAAACTCTTGATCTGAAGAGATTTTTCACAGCCATCTCAAGGGTTTACATGGTTTATTTGGGATTTGTATCAGGGCTGTAAAAACTTGACCTTTAATGCAGAGATAAATCTAAAATTAGCACCTTAATTTTTCAACACATTAATGCATAAACAACAAAGTTAGTACACATGCCATATCAAAAATCTGAATTTGGTATTATCTCGGTGCAGAGTTTGGGCATGTAGGTGCCCTGTCACAGCGGTGAACCAAATCCATGATCCTCCTTAGTCATGAAGATTCTGATGGTTTTAGGATTACCCATCCGATATATCATACAATTAATCACTGTCGTCGTGGGAGGGGGGTCGCGAACACCAACAAATGTTATCTTGGGGGTCATGGCTCAAAAAGTTTGAGAATCACTGCACTAACCATCTGTTAGCATATTCTCGCAAAGGCTCCGCTATATTAAAGGCCGTCCCAAGCCAAGTAGTGTGGAGGGCACGTGGACTGTCCAGTCTTCAGATAGCGAGTGCAACGATGCACACTTCGCAGACGGTGCAATGACAAAATGGAGGAAACAATCTTCAGATGCGAGTTCCACATACAGTAGCTCCTGTCATTATAATGGTTGCTGAATGTATGATGTTCTAGAGGGGAAGAGGGCATCCCATTCCTGATCATCTTTTTTTATGTCCCCCTCCTCCAATTAAAGTGTCCTCCATGGCTGCGAGTGTGACTTCATTTGGAGTGACACTCCGTAGTGAAGGGGTAGGCGCGGTTTGGGATTGAGCCATTGAGTTCACTGTACTCCAATGGCCTCCCCAGTCACCAGATCTCAATCCAATATTTCACCTTTGAGATGTGGTGGAACGGGAGATTCTCATCATGTCTAAAAGCTCAATAATCCTGAAACTCTTTCAGTTTTCAACAAAAACGTAGTATCCGCCACAGTCCCCTTCTGTTTTGCTGCTGCCATTGTTCAAGTCTTCCCTGAAACTCGTTACATCACGTAACCTCCACGTGGTTCAAAAATTCGCAGAAACAACATCTACCTGGAACCGATCGGAATGAGTGTTTACATGGTTATTTTTTCCTGATGATCTGATCATGAAAAGGTTTAAATCGCCTCTCTCAATCAGATCGGAAATTCTTTCCGATCGAGGTCGATCGGATCAGCTGAGGTGTTTATATGACATTTTTATTCTGATTGGACGTTCGATCGGATCAAAAGTGCTCCATGTAAACGCAGAATATGATGCCAAGAATGAAGGCAGTTCTGAAGGAAAAAGAGGATCCAACCCGGTACTAGCAAGCTGTAGGCTACCTACTAAAGTGGTTGGTGAGTGTTACTGTTACTCAGTTGTCATTTAAGCTTTGCCAATGTTGTTACTTAATAAGATGTCATAAGTTCATTATTAGGAATTTATACCATTCATCAAATCAGTTTGGTTTGGACATTTAAGAAATAGTCTTTATTCTGATCAACTTGTTTTGTAGACTAATGATTTTATTACATCTTTTGAAATAAAACCCTTCTGTTCTTTACATTTATAATGTCACAAGTCAGCATGAATCAAAAAGGTTTTGCTTTTCCAAGCTGACTATTTCAGTTGGTGGAACCAAAGCTAGACCAATCCTGATGTGCTCATTTTTACAGTAACACTAACTTAAAGTATCTAATGAGGTAGAAAATGTGCAAAACAAAGGAGAGTGCATCACAAAATGAAAATAATTTGTCCTCATAGGAAACTGTCTTGATGTAGCCATAGCTTTAGGTACTTAAATGCATCAGTTGTGCTTTTAATAGCATGGCAAGCTGTTTTGTAGGCAATATTATAGTATGACGACATGCTAAAAACAAAAATATGCAGTCAAATGTAAATATAGGATTGGCAAAAAGAATGAAAATGTAAGCCTAGTAAGTCTCATGGTGTTTCTCTCTGAATTGTAGCCTCGGTCCTCGCTGCTCAGACTTCAGTCCATCGCTCATTTTCTTTAGATCTGTAAGACTTCTTCATACTCCACAAGTACACTGAAACATAAAATTGCTCTAAAAGAATCACTAATGTGGAGTGATGGAACAAAGTAATGGGGCATATCACTGATTGGTAGAATAGTTTCATCTCTGTCATCGCTGTCTCAGTGGTTGTGTCATTGTATGGTCTTTAAGGCTCTTGCCAGAGTCTAAGCAGCACCTCATGCATGAAAGGGGCAAGTGAACTCCCCCTCCCAATAGACTCTGTGATTCACATTTTCATTCTGTCTCTTTCTTTCAGACACACCAAGGCGGTGTGTCAGAGAAGCAAAAGGGGTTCTGTGGACTTCATCTGGGTGGAGACCTCTTCCTCCCCTGTTTCATCGGTGGGATTAGAAACTTTGAGAATCTGACTGACTTTTAATTTCTCATCATACCACACAGGTCTCTAGTGTCCTTCACTCTGCATTACTATTAGGCTGAGCCAGCAACATTGCTACTTAAAGCTGCACCATAGGGGAGGAAATATGTAGGGATTGCTAATACTGCTGTGATGACACTGGTGAAGATGATGAGGCAGCATGAGGCAGCACGGGGAAATGATGGAAAATGAAAGGTGATGACTGTGAACACATTATTGTGAAAACAGCGAAGAAAAATAATAAAAAATGTGTCATGTTTATAAAAAACAATAAATGCTTTGATAACCAGAGAATGAGCCACGTAATGTATGTTCCCACTGCAAGAATAATCATACTACATCAAGGAAAGGCACACAGAAGAAGAAAAGCTTGCTATTCGGAGGTCAACAAAGAAGAACAACCATTATCAGATCCGCACATCGTTTATAGGGGTGCAACAAAACATCGATCAACATTGATATATCGATCATATGATCAATATTGATCAATATCGATCCATAATGCAAACATTGTTCAAAAATCGATACAATAACCATTTATCAAACGCACTTTTATTTTGAATCTGTCATGTCATTTTCCCTTTATAACTACTCTGACTTTATTATAGGAACAAATTGTTTTTTTTATTTAAATTGATTAATTTCAACACCTAAGCTCAGGAATAAACATGTTAAACGATATTCTAGTTGCTTTTTTAAAATTTTGATATGAATGGAGATGACTGTGTTCAATTACCTGTGATATCATTTCATGCCAATCGTTGGATCTTAAATCACATTAAATTGAAATCAGACTGTGACTGAATTCGAGATATCAGCAAACATCAAATCGCCATCGATTAAACTGATATAATAGCGTATCGTGATCAAACTGGTGATTTACTTGTTTGTGACTATTCATGTACTAATCTACTTATGGTTCCTGGTTTAACCTTGGTTGGGACCTTCCTGTGTGGAGTTTGCTTCTTATCTCTGTGCATCTCTCTGGGTACTCCATCTTCCTCCCACAGTAGAAAAACATTTATGTTAGCTTCACTGGAGGATCTAAATGAACTTAGGAGTGTGAATGGGTTGTATTTCTCTGTGCTTTGTCCAGACTAACCTTGCCTCTAGCTTGATTGCCACAGGGATTGGCTCCAGCTTAGTCCAGACCCTGACCTGGATTCAGAGGATACAGACAAAGGATGGATAGAAAGATACTGCTGAACCCTTTAGTAGACTGGTGATTGGTCATATGTCCATCCTGCTTCTATCCCCACGAACCTTGAATTAGGTAAAGGTAGCTTGGAAAATGAATGATGAATAATGGCAGTCGCAGGAACTTTCACAACCCTGTTGGCCCCTCTTCTTTCCCCATACACAAAGGTGACAACCGATTCAAAGTAGCTCTTATGGCAAAGTTTGTGTACCTTCTTTGTCTTGGGGTGCCTTCATACTGGCTCCTCTTTGAATCCTGGTCTGCTTTCAGTGATGGTACGGTTTATTTCGGGTGGTATAAATGGTCATTTGCACTCTGGTATGGACCATGAAGCGGACCCTTGAAAACCAGGACAGTCTCAGTTCACTTGAAAATGAACTCTGGTGTAGTTAGTTTACGCTATGAAAGCAAACGGACCATCCAGTGAACTAAAAAGAAGTGATATAGAGTGAAACATTCATAGGACAACATTTTAGATAGCACTCTGCCTCAGCTGCTGGTCAAACTGGACAGACTCTTGTGAAAACTGTATCAAGTTTTAACACTAAAGTAAAAACAGAAAGCCCAACCACCTCATTCACAACAAGAGATGGTGAAAGGGAAGGATATCCATTTTCGGTTGTGGTCAAATGATGAGCCACGTATATTTCTTCATCCAGCTTTTCTTTTTTTTTATCCTTTAGGGAATATCAGCCTTAGTGAGCAGTTGTTGTAACTGCATGGCATTGTTCAGCACATTTGGTCTGAAGTAGTGAAGCACAGTGTGAAAGCAAACCAAACAAGAGGAGGTTGTGAATTTTAAATTTTTTTTACTGGATTTGTCCACAAGTGTATGCACTTAAAAGACGGACTACAGAACCTTGGCAAATATTCTCAGTGATCCGCCCCCTAACAATGCCTAATTTGGCATCCATCTTGCATCCTAACTGTACTGTGAATTCTCTCAAGCCAGTAAGAGTCTTACTTTGACTCTTATCTTTTCTCTTGTTCAGTCCCTGTCTCTTTCTTTTCCTCCCTTCTTCCAATGTCTTTGTGTGTTTCTCATCTTCTTGCATCACTGTGCCATCAAATGAGTCGGGGACGCAGAGTTTCAAGGTTGAAAAGTTAGGAGTTAAGTCTTTAAAGGTATTTTCACATCTTGGTTGCACCTTAAGTCTTCCTCCTCAACCCACTGCTGTTTTCACAATTCAAATATGCCGTACAGAGGCAATTTGGCCTTGAATCCTTATGTCCTTATACACAAAAAGCTGATGTTGTTGAATTAGATGAATTCCAGCACCTGGTTAGAGGGATGTGTTTAGTGGTGCTGGCTCTGTGTAAGTCAAACAAGGCAGTCTTGTTTCACCTACAGTATGTTACTGCTAGAAACCTGTTGTTGTTTTACTAAAATATCTTTTTTACAAGAGCCACCTTCATGGAGGCCTTATTTATGAGTTGCCATGTTCACCTATAAACACAGCACATTAAAATGAAACTTGATTTGGACTAAATTACATGTATTTCACAGCTAGACCAGGACTAGCACCATCATAGACACCATTTTTATCTCACAACCCTGGATCGTATGTTTGACAGCGTGTCAGATGACTGCTATCTCCAACAACACCACTAGAGGTCAGTAATTGGAAAAAACTTTGTCCTTTTAGTTAGAATGGGGAAAAAATGGCTATGTGACATTTGTGTTGCCTCTGGCATTAAAAAAAGCGCTTTATAAATAAAGTTTGATTTGATTTATCAGTCATGTACATGGACAAAAATAATTGCATACCCATTTATATGCCATTATTAAAAAGATTTAATTACACATGTCTATATTGAATAATCACACATATAAATGAACATAATTATGCTTCTCATCCTAGCACAGGCAGCTTATATACACTCCCACTAAAAGCTCTAAGGTGCAAAGTTGTGTTTTCAGACATATAAATGCCAGCACGCCCATTCATTACACTTCATTACACCTCATCCTTTTAATAAGTCACTATAGATACGTTTTTCAAGGATGAATTGTTCTGAGAATAAGCCAGTATCACAAGATGCAGATGCTTCCACATAAGATTAATTTGATGTTAAGCAGATCAGACAGGTATGGTATATATTCAGGAAATACTGAGAAATAAAATCTACTAAAAATGTGCTGCAGGTGATTGCCTGAGAGCTTCTGGTCCTTCCAGACCACACCTCTGGTCTCTGGCCATATTTCTGTCAAATGTAAAGCTTAATAAGAGAAGCCGTAGGGAAAGGAGTTGATCTGGAGACACATGAGGAAAATGTGACAGCACATGAATGGACAGCACCAGAAGGACTTCTGCCATCACATTACATTAATAATGACATATGACACTGTGCCACTGAGTCAAAGTAAGGTCCCAGAGGACAGGAACCAGAAAGTGACACAGATGCTACCATGATGCACCTGTGCTGCAAATGAACCTGTGCAGTTTAAACTGTTTCTTTGAATTCAGAGCCAAAATCAATTAGGTGCAAATACAAACTCAGTAAGATGGATCACTATAGGCACTCTTTCCTGTGGTACAGGAGATCACTCAGTTTAACTTGCACAACGCAGTCAATAAGCAGAAAAAGTTGTAAGCTGGGGGAGAAAAAAAAGATCAATACGGAGTAAGAAAAGTAAAAAAATAAAATAAAATAAAAACCCTAAGGAGCATGTCCAAGAGACAAATCCACTTCACCCTTTAGTTTGAAGTGGATATTTTCTCTTTCTTTTCTTTTTTGTCCATTCAGATTGAAATAAGAAAATAACCCTCCCAGCTCTGTAGTTTTGATGATAAAAGGTAGCCTTTCCATTATTTCCACACAACTCTATTTATGTAAATCTCGTTCTCTCTTCCTTCCGGACCCTTCTTTCTCGTGATGGCTGTTTTGAAAGTGAAGAGCTGAATCTGAAAAGAAGCAGGCAGTTTTCTTCCCGACGAATGAACAAAAACAAAGAAAAGAGAGAAAAATCTTCACCAATTTGTGCCTTACAATCTGTGCTTGTTCTGCTGATTACATGTATTATCATTGTGGTAAATATAGTTAGAGAAATGAGAGGCTTAGGGATAACTCACCATAAGGCTTCGTGGGGCATTAGCTCGATTTTAATTACAGTTTTAATCGCAATGAGATCCAAGCATTGCTGGAAGCATTTGTCTGTTGACTTGACAGCTTAACTGTTTTTTTTCTTTACTTATCAGATGTATGGTTGCTAGGAGAGAGACTGACCAAATTGGACATCAACATTGATATAAACTGTCTAATTGACATAGTCAGATGGTCTTGAGTGTCCAAAGGAAAAGCCTTGATATATTTCTCATGTTTGTAGCCCGTTTTAGTAACACCCACTTTCATATATAATCATATTTACATACCGCATTTCCTTCAGGGTCTCTACTAAATCAATTCCTGACCTCAACCTTCTTGTAACTTTAATAATAGTCATTGTTAAAATCAGCCTTAAGCCCAGTTAAGGCTGCTTTGTTCATGAGTTTAACCACAGCTGGAATAAATGAGGAACAAAGGGGACGCATCATGTCCAAAAAAATTATATCAATAATTAATTGATAACACAAATCAATTAACGATTAAAAGGCTTATGTGGTCAAGTGAAAACTTGTTAACCTCCTAACCCTCATTCACATCAAGGAGGAGAATCGCACGCACTGTTGCACTCGGTTATACAAGGAGAATTAAATTGGAGCAGCAGATTTTAGGAAGAGAGACGCAAACACGCATAATAAAGGCGCGCACAGAGATACACGCACACAAAATCAACACATTTGGTTACACCGATGGAGATATGTGAGGAAAATCAACCTCTCTGCACATCAAAGTTTAATTTATTAGTGCGCAGTGATATGAGACGGTGCACTCCATCAAACATGCGCTGATGAGGGGGGGAGCGCACGAAAAATTAGGCGCGGCAAACACAAAAGGTGTACCCCAATATTTTAAGACAAGAAAAAAATCCCCCAAAGATTAATGAAGTTGTTGTAACTTTACCTGATCCTGCCGATCGCCACGAGCATGTCACATACGTGTGTCAGCGCATCCTGGAAATAAGACTCCGTAATGGAAGAGTTTCCCCTTAGATTGATGTTGATGCAACGTTGACTTCCATTCAGCTTTCTTTTCCCGTTCTTCTTCTCTTTTTTTCTTCTTATTTTTTTAAAGACGGCACCTGCTCATCCGCTCAAACATATGCCCGCACAAACAACTGGTTATGCTCCGTCAGCGGATTCCCATTAACCAAGATGGGCTGGACGCGCCGCTGCGCAATGACGCACGCCATAGAGTCACAGCTGATTTGGAGTCTCCAAAGCAGCCCGAGATTTATCCCAGGAAAACACGATCCTGTCTGCAATTGGATTACAATGTGAAAAGGAAAATATAATATAATTTCACAACTAAAACTTACAGGTGTTTTATTTTTTTGGTTTTCCTCCCAATATTTATGTTTTGTTCCTATCTTTATGCGCGTTACCTCCTGAGACCAAGACTAAGAGGTATTTGGTGAATATTGATTTCAAACCTTCCACATCCATTCGGATAGTTGAATACAAAGAGGTCATAACGGGATCATGGGATCTACCCTGACACACAACACATGCTCGACTGTATGCTATCAGTCCATTTCTATTTTTGCACTTTGAAGAAATCAAGTGACAATAATCGTGTCAGTGCACGTTTAACGCTTCGCCGCAGCACTTAAAGCTGTTTCAATTCAGCCTCACACACACAAACACACATACAAATCAGGGTTGATCTGAAAAATCCTGAAAATGTGACTCATGGCCTATGAATCAGGGTGGACGACCTTATACTAAGGTGGTCCTATTCCATGTGCACCCTTTCCGGTGTTGAACCGGGAGCAGTTCCACCCCGGATGCCCCAGGGGGAGTGAGGGCTAGTCAGTCAAGCAGCAGCTGATGTTTGCTCACATGTGTGCAATGACTGTTGGAGCTCCCTGCATGGCAGAATGGAAGAACTCCACGGAGGTGGTTGTCCCTTTGTTGGCAAACAGCCATTCAGCCTGAACAGGATGGTGAATCTCTTCCATCCATGGTTTTATGAACTAAAAAGGAAATTCTGGATAAAAAATAAATCTGATTCACTCCTTTTAAAACTCTTTAATCTATAAAATGGGTTAAAAAAAAGGATCAGAGGAGCTTGTATTTGAGCCTTTTTCCCCTGTTTTGTACACTTGCCAGGGGGTTTCTCTGTGACTGACTGTCGACCTGTCTGGGTGAACTCTGCCTGGCAGCTGGGATAGTTCCAGCTTCCCACAACCCTATACTGGAATAAGCAAGTATAGAAAATGTTTGGATGAAGCCAGGGGGTAAAACAATCTAAAGGTCAAACTGGGGCAACCTTGTGTTAAAATGTGACATCATGGCTTGGCAGTTTTATTTGGTTTCACCCCGTCTGTCATCCCGTATTTCGTCTCTCTGTTCTGAGATATTAAACAATGCATGACAGTGAAATATCAAAAGTTTTACAATAAATATAAGAACTTGGTGGTCATCCATAAAAAAATTGCTCATTTCAATAAAATGCTATATTAATCCCAGCTATATGTCAACAAAAAAACATTTTTCAAACAAGTTTTCCAGTCAAAACAATCATTACTTAGATGAGAGGCTGCTCTGATTTACTGTAGATTCAGCAGAAGGGGAAAATGAGTCATACTGTATGAGCATTTCCACATCGCAGCTAACGTCTCTCTCAAGTGTTACCTTTGAGGAGGCGATGACAGGATTACATGCAGCATTTACAAATATGCACTCACAAAAATAAGTTGTTGAATGAACAAAAAAGCATGAAAAGGAAATGGAGCGAAGAACCATATTTGTACACTTCATTGGACATACAAAATGCTTCCGCATGTGAGTCCATGAAAAACTATACTCACCACTTACTACTGTATAACTTTAGCTATTTTAGAAGAAAGTATACAAGTTTTAAAGTCTTGTGATATCCTCCAAAATTATAATACCACTTATTTCTTTAGATGAAAATATAAATTTCCAAGTATTTCAATAAAGGGCTACAAATTTTGGTTGTTTCAACTTAGCATATGTGGGTTGAGTTGACTTGATGTATGAGGGCTTATTCATCTTATTTGCTGAGGTTAGATGTGATTCTTTTCAACTGGGTGAAGTCATTTCAAATTGGTACAAATTATCGGGTTGATTCGCATAAAGTTGATCATTCCCAAGACAAGTCAATTGGATCAATCTTCTGAGGCTGGTTCTGATTCACTTTAATTGGATTGGTTGAAATAATTTTGCATTAGCATTAACACTATTACATAAAGTTGATTCAATTCAACTAATTAATTCAATTAAACCCAACACAGCTGTTGGTGATCCTTTCTAGTCTTTTATTAATCAACAAGTTAAGTTTTTGGGTATTTTGCAGCTTCTTGTCTGGACTGATTTTAATAATTTGTTTGGCAGGTGTTTAAACCAAATTATTTTTAAGGTTATTTCAACATGATTTAAAACGTTACAGTTTTTTACGATTGCATAAACGCTAACAACAAAAGAATTACATTATCAACATCTTCACGCTCAAGGAGCAAAACATTGGAACATATTTTCATCACTGTAAACACAAAGTCAGCTTCACACTTTTTGCAGAATAATACACAGTTATTTGCGAAACACTAAACACATTTATACATTAGACAGAGAAGTGAATTATTATGTCACTTTCTTGCAATTCCCAAGCACTGACTGACAAACGACCAAACCCACTAAACACATGGTTTATTTATTCTAGACACACCAATCAGGTTTGAGCACTACAAAAAAGCAGCAGGTGAGTTCACCTGCTTTCAACCAAAATGGAAGAAGTCAGAGGGAGAAGAGTGAGGGTGAGAGGGGGGAATCCAAATCGACATCACAGCTGTGCAGGGATGGATCTGTCATTCAAGATGATTCTTGCTATGTTATCTTGCCAATGAGGATGTTGCCTACGATGTTGATGTAATTCTCTGGCCAGATCCAACTAGGCGAAGAGATGTGTAGTATTTATTATTTAATTTTTTTAATTTACTTTTCTCTTCTTTTATTTTACAGTACTTTCAACCCGTACTGGTAGTCCAGTATTTTTATTTGTTTATTTTCTGGACTTGTTGGGACATGTGTTGTTATGATTATCTATCTTGACAGTTTTTGGTTATATGAAGAGAAATAAATCATATTTTCAATAGTCTGCAGCATTGATCTTGTGCTGTGTTTGGTGAATTTACCATGTTGTATTTTCACACTTTCTCCTTGTACTTCACTAGTAAAGTGATCTAATCACTGAGAGGTAGAATTGTTAAAAGTGTTTTAAGTTAAACACACCAGTGTGTAACTGGTTCAAATGGATTTAAGCCTGATGAAATGTGTGTGTTTCATATAGTAACATAATGTGGTTTTTATAAATGTGTATATAGTTTTTACAAGAGTCTAACATTTTGCACAGGATCTGAGGTGTTCTGCATTTTGTGTGTTGTTGTGCTAATTGTGTGTAGTGTTTTGAAATTGTAAGCCCTGTTTCAAAATTGTGCTTAAGCAATCATAAAAAGCTGTAAATAAAATATAAAGTCATTAAATTTCATGCAGTTAATAGAGGATTTCATCATGTATGCCTTCAAAACATGACCTTTTATTGTAGAAAAGTGCATGTTAAACTTTAATAAATGCAACAAATCTGCCAGTTCTGTTCATGAATGGGAAACTTTTTAAGACGACCAGATACAATATCTGTTTTTTACTTTTGGGTTTCATCACATCACTTTGCTAAAATGCTTTTGTCATCTCCTGGATGGGTTTAGGCAAGAACAATTACACAAAAAAAGTGGTGGGTAAACAACAACATGAAAATGTCAATGTCTCATTAACTCGTAATGTGTCGTATGATGTCAAAATGTGTAACGGTATGACGAAAGAGGACTGTTTCAATATAGTTAATGGTTGATTCATGGTTCTGAAAATTCTCTTGCATTCTTTCGTGGTTAATCATCCTAATATAGAACGCTGTGATATTCACCTGTAGTACCTCTCACCACAAAAAGAAGACTCAGATTATATGAAAGCAATTGCAGTTCGTTGACTGCGTGCATGAATAGGTGACCCGTAAGGTCCCTTTTTGAAAGGGGGACGGTCAGACATTATTACCGCCTGTCCTGACCTGCTGTCCTTGTCGTGCATTAAAGTTGCTCATGCAATATCTTCTGAATATTACTTAATAAAAGAACCCTCCTGATGTTATTACTCTGCATGTGTAGAGCAGGAGGACAGGTGAGAACTCGAAGGCCATCCTCTCCCTCCAACGACAGGCGTACTCGTGATGAATTTCCCCTTCATATCTTTTCCTGTCACATTTGAATCCTGCTGGGATATTACACCTGAGCCCCCATTCATCTGCTACCGCTGCTGCTGCTGCTTTCAACAAAACCATTTAAGTCAGGGTTAGGTGACGGCGTGCATGTTTCATGCATGATTTATGTGCACAGAGTTCCATCGTTTAGGCTTGGTTCATCAGAAAAGACCAGATTAACAAAGGCAAGACTTTGTCCAGCATTTTGAGCTCCCATAGGGTCAAATGAGTAATCCATTACTCATCCTGGTACAAGTGATTGCATATGTAGAACTAATGAAGACATTCACATTTTTCTTCCGGCTTATTTGACTCTTGAAGTTGAAGGGGCTCAGCTGCTTCTCATACATAGCAGAGGATTGTCTTCATCCTGAACATTCATGTAATATTTGAGCGCAATGCCGCTAGATATCCAATGTTTTTGTTGCTGTGACATTTGCATTGACCATGCATTATGCAACACTGACAACTGCAACCTCAATATTCAAATTATTCATCTGTTTATGAAAGGGGTTTCAGTCAGAAGCAAGGTGAGAGTGATCTTCCCAACAGGGAGATGGATTTAGGTCGCAGATCTCAGAGGTCGCTTATTCACAATTTGCACAATGTGCCTTGCAGAGCTGTTTCTGCAAAGTAATCTACCCTGACATGGAAAGATGAAGATTTAATGTTTATTCATATTGTTCCATTAAAGTATAATGTTTCAAAATGAAAAATAAAGGAGAAATCAAAAATATGTATTTTGTTTTCATGTGACCTCACTAGTGCACTCCACTCGATTATATATATATCAGGGGTCGCGTTAACCGAATATTTTCCATCATTGACCGGTTTTTTAAAACAATGACGGAAAAATCTTAAGGCCGTCAGTCATTTTTACAGATTGTGATTCACACCCCCATCACCTGGTAAGTGAGCATATTAATGAGATGTTGGTTTGGAGAGCGTCTGTGACCAACACGGGTCTCCGCAGAA
>JAOXYM010000017.1:5112272-5124977 GCA_028567055.1 Leptatherina wallacei | reverse complement strand
GCCTGGAGAGATGTTCTCGGTAGGTGAGAGAGAAGCGGCTGCAGTCAAACTAAGAGCTGATTCGACCAAAGCAGGGCTCCAAAATTTAAATGAGATATCAGAGAATTGTTTAAGATTGGGAATAAAGTGTATAATATGGGACCTTTAAAAACCGGGGGTGAACCCTGGTGCGGTTCACTTACTCCTCAGCTCCATCGAAAGTCTTGTAAAAGCGACGCAAAAGTGAAACAACTGTTATGTGGCTTTGCTAGCTTGTATTCTATGTGACATTAGCTACAAGCGTAACCATAAACAGGAGGGTAAAGTATTAAGCATCTGGGAATAGTCTCGTAATTTAAGAGCAGGAATATTAATCTATTAATCAATCTAGGCTTGCCTACTAGGAAATGGCAGAGGACACTCTGTCTTCTTATTGGTTAATATGTAGGAACACGTTATAGGACAAAAAGAAATTTGACTCACCAGACTTCCTGTGTCATGGTCGTGAAGCGTCAGACGCCAGATCGCCAGTCTTTTAATATTTCACACTACACAAGGTAAGACACTTGTTCTGTGATCCGATAATCAGGCTTGACAAACAATGACAAACAATGTTTGTTTGCAACGTGTCTGTCGGGTCAAAATCTGGCTCATATCATGTAGTCTGATCCAGGCATTACAGTGCAAAAGCAAACGGGTCATCCAGTGAATCAAAAACAGGAGATGACATTGAGCGCTTCATAGAGCAACGTGCTGGATAGCTCTTTGAACACCAAAGTGTCATGAAACTGGATCAGGAGGGGAGGATCCAAATGCAACTCACATAAAAGCTTTATGGAGCTGTAGTTTGGCAATTAGGACTTGATTCCATCCTTCCTTGTGATTGCTTGCTTTTTAATCAATTAAATATCAGAGTGAAGGCTGCACAATAGTTTCTTTTTCTTAACCAGTGCCTACAGGTGGATGCTAAAGTGGTGGAGGTGTTCAAAACAAAAGCAGGCAATATGCAGTAAGCATGAAGCTAACAACAATATGTAGGGTGAATGTTTGAGGCAGATCACATGGGATGAAGCAGCAGCTCGAGTTGTCTGCCTGAACAAGCTTGCAGGTGTCATTTTATTAGCGGCAGAGGGGAAAAAATGCTGGACCACTGGACACACAAGGGACCCAGACAAACACAAAGGGAAAGAGTATATATACACACTCAGACAGGGGAAGACACTGGTGGAACACATTAGGACAGGGCAGGTGCTGATTACAGGACGGCAGGAAGTGAAGATACTTGAAACAAGACATTAGTGTACAAAAGAAAACAGGAAATAGAAAACTGAAACCCACAATGGAAGGAAACTCAACCAATGGAGCTGCTTGAGGTGATGATCTTGGGATGTGCAGGTCCCAATGCATTGTAGCATCCCGGAAGTGTTTAAATGTACAGCTCTGTTTTTCAGATCTGCCATGAGCACCTCAAACATTTCCATTGCAGTACATGTAAATCCAATGAGTGCAGTCTAATAAACTCTATGTTTGGGCCGAGAAGCAATCACCCAAAGTCCAATTTTTACCCTCCCTCTCGCCCAACAACCACTGGGCTAGATGGATCAATGGATGGATGAAATTCATTATCTAAGTAGGTGCATTTACATGTTTGAAACTTACATCAAATGTAAGGGTTAATTTCAGAAAACCCCAAATTATTCCCAAATCTTAGAACAACTTGTAAGGAGACAAGAAACCAAAGGACTACAAAACTGTTTGCATGCAGATGTAGGAAAGATGATTTTTTTCAAAGAAACTAACCGAGTTATTAAAAATAAACTAACTAAAACTTATAATGGACTACAGACAGTTTCTAATAGATTATTCTCTGGAGAGCAGATTCAGCCTTTTTGGTGTAAACTCTGTGAAGTGAATTCCAATATGCAGGAAAAAACTGCCAGCTATTTCATGGGAGATGTAAACATAAGAAAATGTACCTTATCCAACTTGTCTGTGTTATGGCCCCTGGGTGAAAATAGCAACATTAGCTACTCCATCTCAGCTGCAAATAGCAGCTTCTGAGACGCTAATAGCATCTTTTTTTCTCATAAATAAATTAAAAAAAGATATAAATAAACCTTTTACATGATGTTTGAGAATATTGCTTAAGTTCATGCTCTTCTCTGGGGATGTAACTCAAATTTTGCATCATACCATAATTTTCAGTTTTAAAGTAAAAAAAAAAAAGAGAGAATGAATAAAAAGGAAACATGTCCTCATGTGAGTAAAGTGAGGCCAAGACTAATTTGTTTTTATTACAAACGTGAGCGAGCATCAATATGTATTAGGGCTGTGATGGAGAGGTGGGCTGTCCAGAGCCTTGATAGAAGACTGAAGGACTGATTAATCTGAAAGTTGGAAATAAATTGCTAACAAATCAATAAAACATCATTCTTCTGGCACAAAAAGAATTACATAATGGGGGTGTAATAGATAAAGGCATTGACTGATGGATGATGTCGCAACTAAACCAGAATTATTTACATGCTTCTCCACTGTCTGCTATCCTGCGTTTGGGGGCTTTCTGCTCCACATGTTATAAGAAGTGTAATCAGGACACAGTTTTGCATAGCGAGTGTGAGCGAGAATCCATCACGCTTTCTCTGCCACTGAGCTGTCAACATGAATGCATCATACAAAGAGATAAAGACAAAAAAAAACACATTTGATACAGTAGTTTAGACAAGTATTCATATCCAGTTAACATCAGGGGATGTATAATATGCCAGATTTAGTATAATTAGGCTAGTTAAATAATGCATCTCTGATATGCTGTAATTAATTTTGCCCCCAACTTTAAATAAACAGCTTGTAACCTTGAGACTCACAGCATTATTGTTCTCTTCAACCTTTGTCAGAAAAATATATAAAAAAATTTCAAATATACCTAAAATAGTTTGTGCAAAGTTATAAATACAATCACGTGAAAAAGAAAGTAGGCCTTAAATATAACACTTACCAGGTCTTAAAAGTGGGTGAAAAATAACATCAGATGAACCATGACAAAGGACAGTGCCATCCCCCCCGCCCACAAAGAGACCCACCGCATCCCCTATGGTCCAGATCATTTATTTTAAAGGCCCACTCTTAACTTTTCGACCTTGAAACACTTAAAAAGTAAAAAAAAAATCTGTCTTGCGTTTTTGTTTTGTTTGTTTTTTTCTTTAAATTGCATGTTTCAGTCATTCATGGAAAATGTTTTGGGCGATGAAGTTTGGAAATATGACGTGACTTCACACCTGAGCTGTAGTGTTAAGGAAAACACTCCCATTTAGGAAAAACCTGCAGCAGAACCATCGGCCATCTGCCACAACTAGTTGTAGGTGGAAATGACAGAACCGAGGGGTCAACAAGGATCATAACTGTAACCCTACTGAAAAAGAAAGAGAAACAGAAGTTATTGACAATAATAACTTCATATCTTTATACATAGAGAATGGCCACAATGATGCCAATTATTCTGTGCATCCCATTACCATAACTACAATGTGCAATATATTCCACATGTGTACTGTACTTATTACAAAATTTCTGTGCAATACTTTTTTACACATTTTTATATCCTTTTCTTATCTTCGTATATATAGAGAGAGTCATCTTCCACTGTTCTGGATTGTTTTGTAGGTCTTCTATCTTATTTTCTTATACTTTCTTTTAGTTATTCACACTTTATCAGTTAAAACTGCCTGTTTTGCACTGGAAAGGGGAAGCTCTTCAATCTTGTTGTACATGCTGTATAATGAAAATAAAAGCCATTCTGACTTTGATTCTGAAAGACTAAAGAGAAATAAAAGGAGCGAAGTGCTCAGTGAATCATAAGACATGCCCAGTCTAAGCCAGATATCAGCAGAAGGGATGCCTGCAAGTCACCCGAACCAGCCCTTTTAGTCTAAGCTTTATCAAAAAGGAAGATTTGGAGCCTAATCTTAACGGTAGAGGTGTCTGCTTCCTGAATCCAGACTGGGAAGTAGTTCCATAGAGAGTGGCCTGATTACTGGCTCCACCCCCCATTCTAGCCTGCAGTCTGAGAGCAAAGTGCTCTGCTGGGAAAATATAGAACTACAAGATCTTGTAGTTTGTTTAGACTGAACTTTACAGCAGTGCAGCCATGTTCTTTTTCATGAAGAGAGACTTCCAAAGAAGCTATAATATTTAGACTTTTTCTAACTATACTACCATGAAAAAAGTGTCTTTCCTTTTCATTCATTTAATATCATTTTTTCATTTCCATTCTAGTTGAGGCCTGTAGAGTTTGAGAAGAAGCTTTTGGATTTTGCACTTCCTCCAAAGATAGTAAGTTTGGGCAGACAAGACAACCTCAGAGTAAGTGAGAGTATAAGCATCTAAACAAACCAAACTTAAAATATTCTGTTGCTTTCCTAATTTCTGGTTTGTAGGTCTCCCTGGCTTCTTCCTCTGTAACCAACAGCATGCAGCCCAAATATGTGTAAACAGACTGCACATGCACATGGATCCAATTTTTTTTTAAAGAAAAAAGACGAGAACCAGAGGATAAACATGGATACTTGTTTTTAGAAAAATATTAGGGACACGGTGCCATAAAAACAATTATCTATATGTCAGTGACACATGCATTCATGGTGATAGGAAAGGGAAATCTTTGAACAGGGTATCTTGGCTGGATGTAATTACTATACATGTAAAACGACCATCATACATTAGAATGATATGCAGTATTTTTGGCTGCAAATGAGAATTTGGTACTACACCAGGCACAAATTTCACACATCCATGACTACAGATTTAATAGACCTCGGTTTCTTACAAACAGCAGCAGTTCAGTGGAGGTTTCTATGCGCAGATTGTAGCTGGCTGAGCTGTGCTCATACTGATTTAAAATAATGAAGGTTGACCTTCCCAAGTAAACTAACAAAACCTTAAAAGTGCTACAACAAGATAAACAAAAGAGTGGCCCTTTTTACATCAAAGACCACTTATAGAATCTTTCATAACTCCTGTTATTTTTCTATAGAAAAAAATAACTCGATTTAATTTTGTGAAAGCAAAAGCTCTGTCTCAAAGACAGGAACATTTCTTTCTTTGATGAGCAATTGAAAGGATTTTTGTTTCCGTATTGACTCTGAGAGTCAAACATCTTGCAGGTGTTGTAAATGTGCCAGATATTGTCTTGGCTTCACATCTTACAGTAATACAATGGGCAGGGATTAAGAATGCAATCCAGATTAAATCTCTATATGTGATTGATCTTTCTCTTTTACTTCTTGAGATAGCAGCTTATCTCTGAATTTACACAAGGTGGGAAAATGGTGAATGGTGAACTCTATCAAACAAAAATTTGATTCAAATATTTTACCTGAAATTTATAAAGCTATATTTATATATATAAAGGTTAACTATTCCAGATGAACACACCATACCTATAGAACTATTATATGATGCTAACTCTATTATTATTATATGTTAAATTAATTTAGCATTGGATGACCATTAAAACTCACCAACTTTTATACCTGGCTAAAAAGAAAACCAGATCATGGATAGCAGAGATGAAGCCTAGTAGCCGTGTCCTAGGTATTATAATTCTGATCCAGCTCTGAATACATTTCATGTTGCCTTGTGTCAGCTGTAAGGGTCTTCTGAGATAAAGAAACCTTCTCTGCACTATGCCCACAGCTTCAGAGACCGCCTTAATGAGCCAAAGAGCATGCAATAGGCAAAGAAAAAAAAGAAGACCTGTAAGCATTTGAATTCTTTGGGGGGGGCAATGAAGAAATTCATGGCCTTACTCTGACCTTTAGTGTATTATGCACGTCAAGCACATTTAAATAACAGCATATCCTCCCTACATAACATCTTAATCAGAGGAGGCAGAGCAAAGTAGCAGGTAGGAAGATTTACAGAAGAGCTTGCTACGGCAAAAAAACTAAACAAGTATTATTTCATTCTTTAAAAGACATCCTGCACCTTTTCATCTTCAAGCTGGTCAACATGGATTTGTATTTTAGTAGGATTGCTTTGAACATGTTAAGGAGATGTTAAATCGTCATTGGATAAAAATGCAATCGTGCAAGGTCATTATAGTGACCGACTAACTGCGTTACAATGCAACACAGTTGCATCGCTATTGATTCACATTTCAGTAGAGCTACAGCTGCTGTTTCCTGTCTTACTATGACTATGACTCAAAATGACTAACAGAGACTGGTTAGATTTGTGCCCTGTTACAACTGGCTGCTTTGGGTAGTGGCATTTTTCTCTATGGTTGTAGACTCAAGGCTGTGACTGTACGGGGCTTGGGTGTTTCTATAATTAAAACTGTGGCGATTGGGGCCGTCATTATGGCTGCAGCTGTTGTGATCACCGTAGGCCAGAAAAATATCCTGACCTCATTAACGTAAGGCCACAGTCCAGGAAAAAAAAAAAAAAACACCAATTGGAGTTGCCAGTTCTACAGTCGATACATTATCATTAACATGATCTATGGACACAGAGTGGGCCAGCTCATCTCAACAATAAGCAGTTTAGCAGGATGAGCACAAACTGCTGTGCTGCAGTCAGGGTCAGGTAAGTGACCGTGCTACCAAAATATTTCATCTGTGCTGTTTGGCTCTGAAATAAATTTAGAATCATCTAGCCTAATCATTTAGCTTAAAAAAAAAGTCAAGGACAATGGACAACACAGAGCCAAATGACTTAAGCAAATTACCTTTAAATTGTTGTATTACCAAAAATAAATATTTTTTACTTCGACCTTACAGCTAATAATATATTGGAAACATTTCATGATTCACCCTTCATCTTTCCTTTTTTTTTTTTACTTTTACAGCATCATAGCAAGCAGATTGGGGGTTTGGCTGCCAAACAAATTTACTTCGCCAAGAGGAGCTTTATGGATATATGGCCCCACTTGATAATTAAATAATTAAGTTTTATTCTTTATTTTTGAAATTCTTGCTGAATTTACATATTAATGCTAGACAAGAGGGGTGGGGGCAAAAGAGAGGAGAAAGTTAACAAAAGAGAAAAACAGGGTTATGAAGAAAAATGAGACAAGAATACACCAGATTAAAAGTAACAGTGTCATCTGTTACCAGACAACCAGCTGCTACACCTGTAAGGAAACTGAAAACAAACATCTTCAAGAAAAACAAAGCTGACAATCATCGGGAGCACCTATAAAAAGACAGGCAAGCTGGAAGATGGAGGTTTTTTTTCCAATGTCTGCAAAAGGCTGCAAATGAAGGCTTGAGAACCAATACCTGCATGAGTCTAAAACGTCTGCATGAATTATCTGGTAATCTGGAAACATTGTCCATGGCATCAATTTCTCCATCAGTGACATTTAAACCAAGATCAGAGCAGGTGAAAACGTGGACAGTGAAATTCGAACTATATCAGCAACAGCAAAAATAAAAAGAACAAATAAATTAAGTAGAAGCTGGAAAGAAAACATCAGCGCTGTGTTACAGCATAGATACAGACTGACATCATAATTATCATAAGAATAAGTAGAATAATTTTGCTCCCATCATTACTGTAGCTGAAGTTTCCAGCCACACTTTGATTTCTTCAAGTAGATTCAGAATAACATAACCTGGCAATCAGTGTGTTTTGGTAATGTCTTCCTCAGGCCTTCCATATGAATAGATATAAATCCCACTCTGGGAGGGAAATTGTGAAACAGGGGCCATGCAACAGAAAATACATAAAAAGGAAAACAGGAACAAAAAGTGTTTGTGTTGGGTGCAAAGCATTGCTAAATCTGTCCTTCAGGCTGGGATATTTTTGTTTTCAACAGATCTCTAAACTTAGCACAAAAGTAGGGAGATTTGATTATTTCTTTCTTGTTACAGTGCATCTTGGCAATAAATCTTATACAGAAATCTTACATGAAAATCCTTTTATTTCTCTTTTAAATGGAGCCACATTTGTTAGGCTTTAGTGGGATGAGCAGCAGAACGGAGAATTTGAGTTTTACCTATGAAAAAATTTACAAATCTTGTTTGCCAGTGACAGCCAGCTTGTGTTTTTCATGAGCACAGCCCACATACTCAACTCTGCTGCTTATCCCATGAACATATTTTTTATTACAAATGTGGCTCCATTTAAAAGGGACATTGACAGACTTTCCATTTCATTGTTAAAACAAGGGAATAATATAAAAACAATTAAATTTGCAGTGAACTAATACAGATGTGCTGATTACTTATTGGTCTGTGATGCAACAAAAGAGCCAAAAGATTTAGTTATACTATTTCACTTTGTTTACTTACCAAGAGGCACTAATAAGTAATTTGCATGAGAGACCTTGTAAATTGGGGTTAATATCAACAGCCACAGACTGCAGTAACAACCAAGGCCACATCCACACAGAGATTCAACTATTTTATTTTGTACAGATGAAGCTTTCCCAGATAGGTGTGCATCCTCACAACGCCATTGAAAAGGCTGCAGCTTTAATGCCAGACATCATAAGTAGCGCTGCAACGATGCCACAGAAATACACCAAAAATTGAGAAGAAGACATGGAGCATGCGCAGATGCAAACCACCGGGCAATGAGAAAGCAGAAGAAGATGAGGGAGGTCTTACCAAAACCAAATAACTAGCAAGCTTCAGAAAGTGAAGAGGGAATACCGCAACAGAAAAAAGAATTGGACGTAAGTGGAACTGAGCGTGTTTACACATCCATCTTTCCTGCTGCTGGACAGCAGCTACAACCCATGAAGCCGACAACGGACCGCCTCCTCTGCCTGGTCCTCCAAAGATGAAGATGTTAGGATGACTAGTGAAAATAAAATTCACATTGGCTAAATTAGGTCGATCATTATCCATTTAGAGTAAAGTCTGTATGTTTTGTTGCCTGGCAACCGCTTTAAGTTTTGGTATGCGATTTATTTAAGCTCACGTTGACATCCACACAGCCCATGAAATCACTGTATTGGCTGTACTTTATAATGGAGCCTGACGACTTGACCACTTTCAGGACAAAATCTCCATGTTTTACTTCAGCGTACTGGAGCCTGTATGGGTCTAGGTTGTACGTATAGAATGGAAAAGGGGGTCATAAGTAGACTTTGGGAACCGTTTTAGATGTGCCAGCTCTGTGTGGGCAAAACGTCCAAACGATAAACGACTAGCAGAATCACCTAAACTCATCCCCATGTGGATCGTGCTCAAGCCGAGAGCAATAGCCTTAGAGCAGGGGGGTCCAACTCCGGTCCTCGGGGGCCAGATTCCTGCAGGTTTTCAATGTCTCTGCTCCAACACACCTAACTCAAATTAATGAATAATTGTGCAGAACTTCATAGGCTGTTGAATCCTTTTAATTTGAGTCAGGTGTGTTTAAGCAAGGATCATGGAAATCCTGCAGGACAGCGGCCCTTGAGGACCGACTTTGAACACCCCTGCCTTAGAGCATGGCACAGTCTGCTGCTACACAGAAAAGAAAACAAACCAGCTTAACAACTCCAACTGCCTTCACCACAGTAGTAACTAAGGCCACAAACAATTTGGTTTTCAGCCTCAGCAACATCTTTTTTAGCCAAGAACCGCTCATGCCCAGCAGAAGAAGTATTTAATAATCAAATTTGTCACCTGCAAAATGCTAGTTGTTAGCCTCCCCATGCTATTGCACAGACACAATATGTAGATGAGCAAATGAGTAGTTGCTTACATACATGAATCATCAACCAGCCTAAGTAGTCAACTTCTCATTTGCCAAAGCCAGACACTGAATTACCATTGCTGCTTTATCTAAGGCTGAATCATCTGAATTTGGCAGAAAAGTAGCCTCCTGCTACAAGCACGTAGCTTCTGCCAGTCTCAGTAAACTTCATTCTTGCCCCTTTTCCAACCTGTATTGGTCACATGCTTTATGCTATAACAGAAGCCAAGGCCACACACGTTTTTGCAACTTGGCCTTACACAAGCCTTGGATGTGAAATTAGCCAAGGAATTAACCACATGTCATTTCTTAAAATAAACCAGTTGCAATGGCCACCATTGTAACAACCTGTGATTTACCAGGAGTCTAAGTGGTGGTTAAGCTTCCAACCATAACTTGAGCTAAGTACTAGTTGCTAATGGATCTCAGCTTTCTTAATAGAAATTAAATGAATCAGAGGATGTAATGTGTATCAAAGGTAATTCAAATGCATGGGTCATGAAAAAATCCTGCAACAAAATTTCAGGGGTGCCATAGAAGCAGCATAAAATCAAATATATAGCTCTACAGCAGAACTGTATTTCAGTGTCTCCAGGAACATATAAAATGAAAAGATTGAATTTTTATGTACTGCTCCCATCTTAAAATGTCCTAATGAATCATCTCTTCAAGACTCAATCTTACGAGTAAGATCTCCATTTTGTGCACTGCAGAGCATATCATGTTGTATATAATGTGTATGTGTAAATGAAAATAAACATATGGTTTATCCCTTGACTGCAAAGTACAAGTTTCAGTCTGTCTAAGCCTGCACCAAGTGTAAAATGCATTGCCTTGCATTGCTCATCTATCATGCATGAACCATCTGTCTGGGGATTCATTCCACTTTTTTTTCCCTCCCTTCTCAAATGTATTGTCTCTGTTTCACTGTCTGTCTCCCTCACACTGAAAGGCTGTCTTTTTATTATGAGGATTCTGCGGCTGATCAGGTGACAGGGGTGTACACCGTGTCAGATTAGTAAGTCTGCCATATTATCCAGAAATGTGTGGGAGACTACAAAGCCCTGTCAAGTGCCAGAGAGGTGCACTGCATAATCTCTCTGAACAAACTCTGCTGCAGGACACAGCAGCTGTTTTTTTATTTTATTTTTCATTATCCTCTTCTATTTTTTTCTTTGTAGTGCTGCAAAATCAGAGAATAACTACAGTCAGATTTGGCTGCTGGTGTTTAGTACACATGAAGGACCACATAAAGGTCCAATCATGATCCCAGCGATTACAAAGGATTACTCCTTTAAAGGAAAACAGAATATCACGAAGAGGCAACAAATAGTACCGAGTCAAATTTCTCTCTGCCTCATCTTACTGGGAACTCTTATTAGACAAATCCTTCCTGTGGGAGGGAGAGAACAGATTTAGATTAGACTACTGCACCATTACATAATTTCTTTCTCCTTTTTTTTTCCCCCCAGCCAGACATGTTGGCAAATCATTGACACTAATAGGTTACCCCACACAGAAGACATACACTCTATTCCTCCACAACCTTTTTCATGTTAATATGCATCCCTCTTGCAAGGAGTCCATTTCCAGAGAGACTTCTGCATTTGATATCTTTTCGACGCCGTGCACACGGCTGAATACTTTCAAAACACGGCCTTATCAAAGCCAAAGAAGGGAGTGGGTGAACATCTAGAAGGTTAATGTTGAAGAGATGCTACTACTCATGAGCCCCAAAAACACCACAAATTGACTCTTCAAAGCTCAGTGGGTGACCTACTTTTGTGCAGCCAATTATGCCATGTCTCGCTCTTGCATCTTTTTTTGAAAGTGGGTCAAGAAATGTGTAAAAAAGATTATAAAATAAAACTGAAAATAACTGAACAAAGTTTAGCTGTTACGCAGAAGGTGCAGATTTGTTTCCCCTTGTCTGAGTGATGATTAATAAATGTCTCAAGTTGTCAGTTTCAATTAAACATGAACTTCCCAGACAAACAGACAGCTGTTGACATATGTGGGAAGATATTTAAATGAAGTCATGCTGTGAACTGTAAACAGCCTTATTAAAAAAGAGGCTTTGGGGAAGAGGGACAATACCAACTTTAGTCATACCGTCTCCTCGTAAAATTATCTCCAGCTCATTGAGTTCAGGACCTGAAGTACTGCAAACATGGCTTAATTTTAATGTTTGTAAGGAGTAGACTATAGAAAATCAGATTAAAAAAACAACTTTAACTTCAGGAGGCATTATTAGCATTGTCAGCATGTCTGCAGAATGACTGTGACTGATTACTACTTGGATCATGAACATCCATGATGCAGAGAAACTGGCAACCTCCTGAGCAATCTGCTGCTAAACAGTTGCCTGGACGTAATTAATGGAGGTATACCAGCTGACAACAACCAACTGTCTGACATCCCGTGTACCTGCACGGGGCAAGATATGATAAATGTGTCACATGTTTCTTATCATGTCATTTATATCTTCGGATTGGCACCATTTCCACAAACTGACTCCCTGCTTATTTCAGGTGGAGCCCCCACCATCTCCAGTCCACCTCCCCAGTTTATCACCTGACCCTTCCAATCTCTCTTCTCGCATCCATCCGCTTTCCATAATAATAAACTCCTTATTTACACATGCACATGATTATGCACTTTCCAGACTGTCTCCCTGGCATTTTATCTATCTGCCAGAAAAATCTATTCTTCTCCTCTAATTTGTTCACCTGGCTAGTCCCTGTAACCTTGGAGAGGCTTTTGTTTTTTTAATCAGTTTACCTGTTTTAACTTTTTCCAATTTTTGCTTTGGGGACTTGGATAACTTTTTCTGTTCATTTTTGAATGTTTAACATGCAATGGTACGTTCTTGAAAATTCCCCATGTTATATATGACATAATAACCTATTCTCATTGATACAGATTGTCGATAGTGTAGGGCAATGAACAATGTAGGGAAGTTAAACCCATCCATCCATCCATCCATTTTCTGTACCGCTTAATCCACGCAGGGTCGCGGGTGGGCTGGAGCCTATCCCA
>JAOXYM010000017.1:5087255-5097962 GCA_028567055.1 Leptatherina wallacei | reverse complement strand
TTTGTATGTAAAGCACCTTGAATTGTCCTGTACATGAAATGTGCTATACAAATAAACTTGCCTTGCCTTGCCTTATGTGTGAAAATCCCAGTAGATCAGCAGTTTCTGAAATACTCAGACCAGCTTGGCACCAACGACCATACCACATTTGAAGTCACTTAAATCACCTTTCCTCCCCATTCTGATGCTTGGTTTAAACTTCAGCAAGTCATCTTCACCATGTCTGCATGTCTAAAAGTGTTATTGATGATGGTTACGAAGTTTTCTTTCATCCTACTTAGTTAACTTATGTATTAGAGCTGACACATCAGTACCATCATGAGGTTTTTGTCACGCATTATGTCCCACTATATTAAGAATGAGTCAAAGAAGAGTAACATAGCACTGTGACTGCATGTATGGTGGTTCCCACGCAAAGGGTTATATGGGGGAAGCCCTGCTCGTGGAGCTTGGTTTAAAAAAATCATTAGATCACCTATGATATTATAGGAATCATACATTTCTTTGTGATTTACCAAATTAGAAATAAATAGATTTATTCAATTTTACTAACAGTAGCACATTGCTTTAAGGTTTAAAGTGTATGTCATGAATATAATATCATTATTAATATAACAAGGCTTTTTGCCTATGATAAACCAGTGTATAATTAAGCTGTAACTGATCTGTAATTGTAATATTGTCCACTTTAAAGTAATATTTTATCAATTAATATATCAAACTTTAATAATGAAACATCAAACTTTTTTTTTTTGGTGCATACTTTTCAAAATTAAATTATTCTTCAGACATTTCCTCCATCTAAACCTTTTCACTATACACCAATCAGCCATTAAATATCACACATTAAAAAACATTGGCAGGAGATGGTTTTAAACGTTGAGGCTCTTTGGTGTGTTATGATTGATTTATTACTCTAAAACTCAGAGAAGCCAAGAGTTTAATCCTGTTGTGTTGTATGGTTATATTTGAATAAAGGGATTTGGATGAGATCTAGATGGTTAATGTGGTGAAGAACAGCCAACTCATCATCTGGACAGATGTGATATGGTCAGAGAGGATTTATTTTGGCTCCCTGAAATGAGCAATTAGGCAGGTGGTTGGGATGAAAATGAGAGACGAGGTAGTGAAGATGACACTGCACGCAAAGTAAAGAACAGATTTTTAATTAATGGCTTTACAGTTACATGGAAAAAAAGTACACCCTTTTTCAATTTTAGCATTTTACATTTCAGAACATAATAAAAAAAAATATCAGGTCAAGGTCTGAATTTTGAACAGTTACAAGTTCAACAATTGTACCTTGAGTCTTCTTTTGATGATAAGATTTGCTGATCTGTTTTAAACTATTGTCCTGTTGCATGACCCAATTTGACATGACACACACACTCACATAAAAAAGCAACCTACAACAACATTGTGATTTCCCTCTGGGATAAATATTTTTCATCTCATTTCAGCCAAGCTTTATCTGTCACATGGCCTCACTTCGGTACAGAGATGTTCTTAGTCTACACATTGACTTCAAGGCATCCAGGTTCTGTGACTGCAAAATTCAGCCCAAATCATCCTCCCTCTATTACCATACTTGCCCTAACCAACATGCTAAGATCAACATAGTCTCATCTGTCTAAACATTATTTAAGAAGTCTTGTGATTTGTTCCGATGCAGCTTTGCAAACTGAAACTGTGCTGCCATGTTCTTTTAGAACATGGAACATTTCTAATTATATTCTCATTAACTTCAACAATATGCTTGCTAACTGAGGTCTGGGAAGTCTTTTTACATTTTCATTTCATGGAATGATACTTGTGTGAACTTGCTTTGACATCTGCCATTATGAAAAACCTTACTGAATGTTTTCCGCTTATGAAAAATCTTTCTCACTGTAGAATGACAGAGACTCTACACAGTTTGGAAATAGCAACAGTGAATCTCTGAGTAAGCTGATGCATATAGATTCCTTCATCCCGCTTCCTGATTGAGCTTTCCCTGAACTAAGCGTCAATGTTAAACTGCACTGTATGCATTCAGATTTGAATAAACGGCAAGCTTCCTCATAATCTTCCTCACCAACTTTTCCATCCATGTAAAGATATTTCCAAGTGCACATTTCAGCTTTACCAAGCTTCAAATCTTTTAACTTTGACTGATGTAAACACTCTAGTGGCTGTCCATTTGAAAAACCTGTAATAATACTTGATTACATTCCAAGGACTAATACTTACACAAACTTGAGGGTTTAGGTATGTCTAATAAGTGCAATGCATGGGCATACTGTACCAAGAGTATAATTAAACATTTTCAAACTGGGTTACATTAAAGCTGCATGTTCCATCCCTGTAATCTCAGTCATTTCAGCATTTGTGCAGAAAAATATCCCTTTCTCAGCAGGTAAAGTGGAAAACAACTATGTTAGCACCTAGTATACAACATAAAAAAACAAAACAAAAGTACACAATGTTAGTTTAATAGGCTGTAGCCAGCAGTGTCTTCGGTTTGATGTTTTTAGATCTGCTGTAAGCAACAGAGAGGCTTTCTGTTCACAGGGGGAGCCTGTAATATCTTCCCACAACATCATACAAATCACGCTGGGAAGTAAGCCACCGGGATCTGAGAGGATAGGGGGGGGGTCACATTCTTGTATGAATGTGAACTATTTCTTTAAAAAGAAGCTGAATCAATCTAAAGGAGTTTTCATCATAAACATTGTATTGATTTTTTCCCTAAACAGCTTCAAATTAATTACATTCACTGTATTTCTCTTCATGTATATCAGCTCGTCTGCTCTCATCAAGTCTGTGTGTGTGCTCTGACTGAAAAAGGAAGCTAGCGGATGCTTGGGTCATGAGTGGACTTTTTGTGGCAGCATGACAGGACTATGACAGCTTGGCCAGAGCAACCTTGATCCAAGCAAGTCCTGAATGAAGAAATAACAGGCTGACAGCATGGCCTTACGATACAGAATGGAAGAAGGCCACTGAGTAAAGCAAGGAGTCACCACTTGGCAAGCAAGGTCAGTGTAAGATGGTCAGTGTAAGATGAGGATTTAAAGAAGTTTTTTTTAATCTTTAATGGGGTCGTGAATGTCTCAGAACATTCACACCCTGGAGGCCTGTCAAAAGATTCAATTGAGTGGCAGAATTGTGAAGAATGTGGATGTAAAGAGACAGATAGTACAGGACAGAGTGGGACATACAGTGAGGGATAGAGGGGATGGGAATAGCCTGCATTAAGTAGGTCTCAATATCTTGAGATACATTTTCAGGAGCGCCCATCTGTGCTCTTACATAAAGCGGTCCCCCCACAGTGGAATTGTGAATTGAGAAACAAATGTCCCAATCTGTTCTATTTTGTCTGGTGAGAGAAAAGCCATGTGAACGTTCATAGAGCCGAGACTGTCCCAAAGGCTGTGCGGCAGGAAAGAAACACAAAGCAAAGGTTAAATATGCCCGTCCCTTAAAAGCAACGGTCCAGTTATTTTGCAGGTAGGTATACTTGCAACAGATTGTTAGCTTTGGTCTAACAGGAGATATCTGAAAGCCTATGAGCAGCATGAAATATCCCTCTGGGCAAGAAATATAACGCTCGCCCCCTTTTAAGGCCAATTTATGCTCCCTTACGTACGTAAATAGGAATGTCCATTTCAAACGTTCTCATACGTTGCCGTCCTCATACTTCCACGCATCTTTTACATTGTCATGGGCAGTGTTGAGTTCAGAGTTAACTACCGCTAGTTTCAGACACTGGTTGGCGGCGGTAATGCTAGCCGGTGTCTGAAACTGGACCGTGGCAAATTTCTACAGTTGTTGTCCTTGTCTCCATTATTCATTTTTTTCCTTCCCATTCCTCTTCTTCTTCTTCTTCTTCTTTTCTGGTTTGTTTCTAGTCAGCACTGTCCCCACGATTCCCAGTGGTATTGCTCTGTTTTCCGTGTCAAGCGACGGATGGCTAAGCACTATGAAAACTGACCAAATTACGCATGTAACCGACGAAGGAGATGTACTAAACTGTCTGTCCATCTGCGTATCCGTCTTCTGCGTCGAGCATAAATGGGCCTTAAAGGTTGGAAATGGAATACAGCCACAATAGCGACATCTAGTGTGTCTAGGTTGCAGCTGTAACGGCAGAAAAATAATTCCAGGCGTTGGGTTGCAGAGTTTGCTACCGATACGTCAAGTGACCAGCCAGCACCATGTCCAGTGATGAATCGTACAGGGTAATGACTAATTTCGACTCATAAGTTTATTTTAAAGCAGTATTTAACGTTAGCCTTGCTATCACTTATCTATTAGATGCACATAATTTCTGACAGTCGTACTTTGGCCACTCACCGCAATGGTGAAAGTGAGCCAGCAATACTGGACAGGACAGGAGGATTAAGCTGCCTCCGTTTCCTCTGTTCACTGGAAGTGGAGGTCGATGGGCCATGATCGGTTCTCGTAACTTGGACTAACGTCATAAAATGAAAACAAGTATTGCAGAGGAGTTTAACTGCCATTTAACATTAACGTTCGTCAAGTTAGCAAGAGAGTTAGCTTACCGATCCAGTAGAAAAGTAGCCATTTCTGCGTGTGTTTTGATGCTGTTGATTTTTTTTTACATGGATCCATCTAGTGTAGACTTCACCTAAATTTACTCTAGTTTTTGCTATTCTCCGGTGTTACAGCCCCTGGAAGGGGTGCAACCTGATGACCTCATTTCTCTTCTGAGATGGATAACGATATCACCGGGGCTCAGACGCAGCTGCTTGACTCGCTGACGCCGCCATTTCTCCCAGTGCCAGCCAAGCTGTGCCGAACATACTATTGGAACATAGAGACCGTATTTGGGAACCTGTAATGGCGGCCCCCTATTGGCTGGTAGATGTAGACATAACGCCATTGTCAAACCTGTCAAAATGTATATTTTCAGGCTAGATATAATTTTTTAAGGAAATGCTGTACTTTCATTCTGCACCCCTCTAAATGCCTCGTGGAGGTATTATTATTTTTTTAAATATAATAATAAAATGTTCGATATTCAACCTGTAAGTGATGTCATTACCAGCTTGTTGGCATTCCAGTTGCACCAACTCTGAAAAGATAAGACGTCTCCCAAACAACAAATTTGTGAGCGTCTACAAATGATGATAAAACTAGTAAATCACACATAAAACGTGCACTATGAAAACTCCAGCCAGTTTTAGTGATAATTGAATAATAAACCACGCATATTGATGCAATTTTTCGCGAGCAAGCCCGCCGTAACGAGGCAATTATGATAACAACAACCCGCTGTTGTTTATACTGGAGACCTAACGGTCACAAAATATATTATAAATCATTTTAATTGTTGTACAGCCATCTTTAGATCTGATATCTTAGGGTCCTCTGCGAATTATGAGTTCCCAAGTCGGAACGTCATTTCCGGACAGATTATCTCGGAATTCTGAGTTCTGAGGACACCTGGACTGCACTACCAGTTGCGCCTACTCAGAAAAAATGGATGCCTCCACGATAGCCAGTTTGTTAGCATCTACAAATGCTGTATAAAACTAGAAATCACAAACCCATTGTAAAAACGTGCCCTCTGAGAACTCCAGCTAATTTTGGTGGTAATTGAATAATAAAACACATATATTGACACGATTTTTCACAAACAAGCCCTCCGTAACAACATAATTATGGATAACAACAACCTGCTGTTGTTTATACTAGAAATCTAACATACAGTAAATGTATTTTAAAGAATTTCTGAATTTTAAGTCAGGACACCATGGGTACACAAAGATTATGGGTTGAAGTTGTGGATAAGATGTCTGATCTGGTGGGGAGGAAGCTCCCACTGGAGCCTGCACTACTTCTTCTTTAAATGACGACTTCCAGTTCAAAATCACTGAGAGAGCGTAAACTCTGCTTGGCTGGCTTGACTGCAGCGAAAAAAATTGTTGTTCTGAGGTGGTTTCCACCACACCAGTTATTAATAAAACACTGGCTACAAGCTCTTCTCGAGGTGATCTACCTGGAGTGGTCATCAGCCCGTATTAATAGTGCCAAACTAAGAACATTGGTGACGTGGGAAAAGGCTGCAGAAGATGTGAAAAAAATATTATCATGACATATTATAAAATTATAAATATTATCATAATTCAGTAGGCCCAATTTGTAATCCTGATCATGACTCTGGCATAATCTGTGTGTTCCATAAGGAAGGGGGATGTGGGAGGGAGGGGTTCTGTAGTTAAAGAATGTATAGTGCATATTGCTTATGTTTAATGTAATCCCTGGAATTAATGCAACTGCACAAGTTCATATTGTTATTTGTATTGTTGCAAATTGATCAAATAAATAAAAAGTTGATTGCAAAAAAAATAAAATAAAAATAAAGACTACAAAGGACTACAAATGGTACCGGGCGCAGCCATCTTTAAATCTGGTATCTAAGGGTCCTCTGGGAATTATGAGTTCCCAGCTCGGAATTCCGAGATTGCTCCGTCAATTCCGGCAAGATTGCCTCGAAATTCCAAGTTCCTGGAACGCACAACTACACCTGACCAACTGCAGCAACCCCAAATCATAGACTGCCCCCACAGGCTTTTACAGTATGGCACTGGCCATGATGAAATAACTACGATTCATATATGAGGACAGCCGTATGAGTTTGAGCTGCACCGTTTCAGTGCTGCAGACCTAGCAGCTAAGCGAACTGAATTTAACAGGAATTATATTTTATTAATCCCCAACGGGAAGTTGTATGAGCTTAATTCCAGTTCATCATTGTTTCACCTAGCAGCTTATGTGTGGATCTATGTTTTTTGTCTCAGCCTCATAAGTAATAATTCATGTCATTTTTGAGTGGATTCATTTTAAGGCTAATCAGACACCAAAACAATAAACAGAATTTGCAACTAAACCACAAAGTAATCTACCAAGAACGTACAAAGGAATGTATTTGATGCTGTGAGGCATTTGGCAGATGTTGCACATCATCTGACAAGGCACCACAGCAAAAGCTGAGCTTATTTTTCTCCTACATTATTTCATTAGAGCCTTTTTGCACCTGGGAATGGCTTTAAAAGTCATTATGGGCTCAGTGCTGGCTAAATAAGTGCTGTTTAAAGACATAGAGCCAAGTCCCTCTTTTATTAAAGAATAAAGAGGGCATTTAAATTGCTTGCATTCAACTTAGAATCAGGGAGGCTTATTTTTATTAGGATTTGCTTAGATATTTCTGTCATCTAATTTTCAATTGCTCTGTTCTGAATAATCCATGGAGTGAGGGCCAACGGGAAGCCTTATTTTTGTGAGTGTCCTGAGGCTTCAGCCAATCTGTTGAACAGGAGGCTAAGAAGCAACTGAGAAAAAAAAAGAACACATGAAACTATCAAGAGATAAATGGAGTATCTCACTTCTTAACATGTAAATATCATTTATTGAACACAAACTCGAATGGGTTTTTTAGTTTTTTTTAAAAAAAGAAAACAACATATCCATGTTTTTATCCTGCGGTGACAGCATAGCATTATATTTCCAAGCATATGTTGCTTTAGCTTATCATCAAAGAAAATGAAAGGAGAAATAGTGACGACTGTAGAGGCGAGGGAGGAAGCCGCTCACTCAGAAATTGCTTTCATAATGTGACCGGGATGTGAACTCTGTCTGTCAACAGTTTTATAAGGTAAATCTGTACACTGTAAAAAAAAAAAAAGAAGAAGAAGAAGAAAAATCATCCTGTTACAGCACGATAACCAGCTGCTATATTGTGTTTTTCATACCTCTGTTTTTTAGAGAATGTAAAGATGAAACAAGAAAGGAAGGAAGACGGAGTGAGGTCCTGGCTGGTTACCATGGTACCTGTTTCATAAGTATTAAATATCACTCAGAGTCCCTCTGCTTTTGATCCAGCTTTTCCAGACGCAGGCTGCTCCTCCCTTCCATCCTGGCAGGACGAGCACCTGGCTGGAGAGGCAGATCACTCGCCTGAGAGTGGAGATGCATCGATAAGCAACAACACGTGTGCAACTTCACCAAGAATACAGCAACTTTAAACATATAAAACAGCATTATGACAAGTTTCTTAGAAGTTTTTGTGAATCCAGATATTTATGGAATCTTAAGATATCGTGAAACTTCATCACAACTGTGGATGAAACAGTTTTTTTGTTGTTTACATTACCTGTCCGACTTAAACTGAATGTGTTTGGCGTTTCCTGCTGTCAGGGAACCGCATTCAAGAGGGATCAGCACTCTGAATAACAGCGCAAATAACTGGAAATGAAAACGTAAAAGTGCCATGAAGAAATCTGTTTATCCATGGCACATCACAACAAAAGCACCGACACCGAGAGTGGGGAAGCGTAACAGATATGTCATCATGTATCAGTCCTGTCACCTTCAATCATATTTTCAAACTACCCCATTTGAAAACACATATCTCATATTTCCCAGGCAGATGGCTGGAAAGAGCCAGGCTAAAATCCTGACATGTATCAACATGAGACATAATTTGATGCATTTTTCAGATGGCATTGCAAACTATTCCATTTTTAACCACTGGCCTCAGCTTAAAGCCTGTCAGTAAATGTTAGATTATGAGGAAACCCATCAAACTACAAATGTGGCTAAAGACTTGTCAGTCTGCAAACATCACAAGCAAAATGTGTTGGGAGAACGAACGCTAACAGGAAAACATTCAAACTGATGTTCAGCTGTCTTGTTAGCATATTGGCAAAGTATATCTCTGCATAGTCCTCAAGAGCTCCCTCAATAAACGACTACTCCATTTAGGTACATGGCGCCAGCACTCAAAACATGGAACAGCTTTCAATGTAAGTGTCTCCTGGTTTGTTTTTCCAGCTGTTGGTTTTTGCTCTGATGTGGGAAGAAATCATTCTGTTGGGTGGAGAAAATACACATGGAAAAACAGAGAACTTGAACATATTGATTACTGCCAAAGAACGTTGTTACAGGCAATGCTTTTGTTCTCAGTGTAGCTGCAATGCCGGTGCTTTATCCTGTTTGTTATTAAATCAGCTGTTGTCGGCTGGAATCAGGCCATTCAGCATTTTATTAACATGTAGGATCAGCTTCATGGGTTCTGTGTTAGTTTTTTTTAGAGGACTGCCCAAAAATGAAAAACGACCCAACATTTTTAAGGTTGCTGAGAGCATTGCAGATGGATCTGGGAGCACTGTTATGCGGCTGCTGCCTCAGTGTACCTGATCCTGTTTGGACGGGTTGTGAGATCCCCTGTGAGATCAATAAATCAACTATCTCTTTATTTATCTGAACATGAAAGTATAGATTTACTTTTATAAGCTTCTTCTTGAGAAAAGTTTTCTAAAATGCAACAACTTAAATCGTTAATTTGTTTGAAGCTTTAACTTGCACAAATCCAAAGGATATTATGTTTACTGTTTCCACTGCCCAACTTCATTAAAAATAAATCCAAGATATGATGCCAGCAAAACATACAAAAAATCATGCTAAACATGTTTGTCTTTGTGTTACATCAGCCTCCTTCCTTTTAATTATACTTTCAAACCATTTGGGAAACTGAGGGTACTAAATGTTGTAGTTCTGCAAAAGGAATCTGTTTACACTTACAGAGGATTTCCTTTGTTAAGTGGTCCGTGGTTGTTGTTTGACTCTTTTATTTATATGCTATAATAACGCAGTAGGATATCTGAACTGCAGGCAGGTCAGTCATGCACACACGTCATGTCATTGAAGATGGAATCTTATTACAATACGTTGCACTAGTATTAAAAAATATAATTTCTTTGCAAAGGAGAAATGTTTTTTGCAGCTTAGTAATGATCATGTAACTCAGATCTACGGGAATATTCTTGCCTGGCAAGATTAAACTTTTGGTGGATGTTCCTTTTATATTCCCAGTACCACATGCACCCCGAAGAAATGTGCCACGAAACAGTCTTTAGTTTATTGGATGCTTCTTCGTTAACTATAAATAAAACCAATGGCAGGAGGAATCATCACCCTCTGCTTCAGTGTGAGGCGTTATAAACGATGAAACTCTGCAAAAACTACTTCAAGTGTGTTGAGCTTTCAATGAGCTTTCAATTTACTTTAATAAAACAACTTTGCTTTAGGACAAATGCGTCGTTTATTTCCAAAATAATCAACAGGCTTTTCTTTGTGCTGAAAATGAGAAGTCCACAAGTGGCCTCATACTGTCAGATGCTGATGTTCTGTCTTCATTGCCCACCAATGACCATGACCATGACCTGGTCTAGTCTAGGGCAAGATGTGCCTCATCATATTTTCTTGTCTTTATTTTTCATAGTTGAAATCTCTGTTGTTGATTCATCATTGTTTGTCCATTGGTACTTTCACAAATTTGTCAATCGTTTGCTAGAAGTTTTGTTTAGCATTGCTGCGCCCCCCCTGTCATAACTCTGCCCCCCCTAGTGCCCCCTAGTTTGGGAACCACTTATCAAGTAATATGTAGCTACTTGAATGTTATACAAACCTTTCTGCCTTGATTTAGCTTCTTTCCTGGATTTTTTGGACTGTGTTGCTGGTTTCATGTTCTAGATACCTGAATACGATCAATTTAGTCAGCGGAGATGCTGTACTCTTGTTCTCTTGACTTAAGTTTATATCAATGAACATTATATAACCTGTAGGGATTTTACGGTTATTTGCTCAATATTAATATATTTGCTCAATATTAAATCAGTGGTAAAGTCCAGCTTTTTTAAC
>JAOXYM010000017.1:5066805-5086625 GCA_028567055.1 Leptatherina wallacei | reverse complement strand
CTGGCCTTCAGACCAGCATGAGACTCTGGCTTTGTTTTTATTTGGTCTTTATTTTGTTGTTTCCCTGTGTTTTATTTATTTCTAGCGGTTTCTTATTGTTTTATTGTTTCTTAAGCGTTTTCTTGTTTTCTTGTTTTATCGTTTTATTGTCCCTGTTTTTATTTTTGCACTTTATTTTATTTCATAATGTGTTTCAGCACTTTGTTTCAATCAACGTTGTGTTAAAGTGCTTTATAAATAAAGTTGAGTTGAGTATTAAATTTTGGAAGGTACCAGGTGATTCAGACATAATAGTTGTTACTTGGTTTTCCATTTACGTACCTCTTCCATCAGTGTCTGTCCCTCCCTTTTTTCTGATTGTTCAGCTCTTTTATTTCCATCCTTTCATTGGCAATTTGTATATACTAATAAATTAGAGCTGACAACCACAAAAAAACTGTCCTAGAAAAATTTCTGCATAACAAACCTTTTGGGGTCAGGATATTCTACTTTATTAATCTGATACAATTTCCATGCAATTACATCTTTAACAATCAAATTAGAAGATTGAAAAAGTCAGCAGCCCATTGATGTTGCTCCACCAAGGTAAACACAAGGCTCTCCATGAGAAATAAAAGCACAAGCAACAGTAAATTTATGTCAGAGGGTGTGAGATATTGTCTCCTGAGTAAAGTGACTCAAGGTCCTGTGGTGTGCCTATGAATATGAGATATGGCTTGTGTTTAGGTCAAGCTGTAGTGCTGACAGGCAGCAGAGGATGGGAGATAGAAGCACTACCAGTCTTTAAGTGTTTCTAAGGGGTTTATTGACGCCTGTCAACGGGGAGCCACAGTGTGGCTAATGACAGTAGACACCCTGTCTCTATGCTAAGAGGAAAGCTATGAGATGGAGGTGTTGGAACTGCACAAGATCAATCAGGTTGGCCAGCCCTTTAAGCATGAGTGTGAGTCAATAGTGATTATTGAAGTCACTGAAAACCGAGTGGATGAAAAAGGAAAACCTAGCTTTTTTTTTGTTTTATAGAAAGTCTGAGCCATGAAAATGCTAATAAATACATGTTTCCAATTTGCGTAAAAATGTACAAACACTGTATTTGTTAGACCGCAGCTTCTTTTTCTGTTGACATTAATACCAAAAAAAACAAAAACACTGCTACAACGATAATTTCCCTCTAAGAGGGATAAATAAAGTATAATTCATTTCATAATTACACTACATCCAATGAATGCAAACCAGTGAATAAGAAAGTGATGTCGAAAATAGAAGTAGGAGAATAATGTGGGAAGGATGAATGAAGTTTAATTAATTGCCAAAGTTATCTTTTAAAATTCACACATATCTGAAGTTTACATTCCAAAATGAAGTGAATGAGTTTATGCTATTTCATAATTTATTCACTAAATCACCTTTAGTTCATCTCTGAAATTTTAATGGGTTTACCTGTCTGCCTCAGTGAAGCTTTAACTTTGTTCTTTTTTATTTTTTTTAGAATATCTTTTACAAGGTTAGTGAGCTAATAGTGTATTATCACTGGTATTACTGAGTAGAACTCTCAAATCAAACCCTCAGAGGAGCGTCTATTCTAAACCACAATTGGCCTCTTACCAGAATAATCTCACAAATGCTGTAATTTCATTTCACTTTGCTGTTAAATCTTATGTAAGTGTTCAGCTCTTATGTTAGCAAGAGTATGTGTGGGATACAGAAGGTGTTAATTTGCATATTTTTCTCTGAAATGTGCAAATGTAACCCCTTAAATGCCTGTCAAAATCTTTTTTTATTACTTTTTTGTTGTCATTTTCATGCAAAAGCTCATAAAGATTATACCCCTACTCCCAAATCTGCCCACGGTTCTAAAAAAAAAAAAGGAACATCTACAGCAATAAATCATGAATGAAATGAAAATGATAAGGGATGAAATCCTAATCAGAGATCACCAGGCTACTCTGGATTAGAACGTGTGTGCCAGATCAACTGTGACAGTAGTCTTTATGTCTGGAAGCAAAGGGAAGCCCTAACACTGAATCAGTTTCACAGGCTCAGCCTTACGTCACCATGGTAGACTCTCGTGATACTGAGCAGCATAGTAGTGTTTATGGGAATTATATGTGATGGCTCCAGTTCCCTAAACCAGTGGTTCTCAAACTTTTTTAGGAGCCAGGGATGCCTTGCAGGGGAGAAAATTAGCTCAGGACAGACCCCATCATAATCATCAGGGTTGTGCAGCATGTTTCTCATGAATTTGTTCAAAGTTCAGTTCCTACTAGGGATGAGCAAACTTTTCCCTGTCAATATGATGCCATTAGTTAATTAGTTTTTCATCAATACCAATACTGATAGATACAATTTGACCCTTAAAGCAGTGGTTCTCCAACTTTTTGAACCGCAACCCCTAAGATAACATATGTTGGTGCCGTACTGTCGTTTATGTTTTAAAGCATTTGAAAATTAAAGCACCAATTTAAAAATTCCCAAATTTATTTGATAAATCTAGGCTATGTATTCTTTTACAATTATGGAAACCCCCTCTAATTATCTTGCGAGCCCCAGTTTGAGAACCACGGCCCTAAACAGTATCAACAGACTGCATATTATTACACGTAATGTCAGTACTGTCCCTTTTAAAGCTTCTGGTAATGACACTGTTCTAACTGACTGTGCTGAATAGCAGGAAATCTCATAAAATATAATGCTGACAGACACACTTATATTGGTAGCAGCTGCTGAAATGAGGTGACAAGCTAACAGATGTCTTCACAAAACCATTTAAGAAGAATCCAAAATACTTTCAAACACTTCTTGGATTATTTGAGTCATGTTTTTCCCTCAAGGAGAGCTACTAGTTGCTAATTTCCTTCATTTTCCTATCAAAATTAGCTTATATTACTATGAAGCTGCCATAAGGTCAAACTTATTGTACTACTGAGTACTCTCATGTGGTGTATCTACTGATACAGCCTGTGGTCTGAAGGACTTACAGACTAACTTTTGAATTAAAAAGGGTTGCTGATGTTCAAAGTTTAACCGAGATCAAACAAATGTTTGAACTTAAAAGAAAAAGTGACAGTCCTGTCAGATAGGACAGGTCGCTGTGATACAAGTGCACATAGCTAACGGAGGACTGGATGCTATGCACCTTAAATATATTAAGTACATAGAATTTTCCTTTTCAGTGTCATTTCCAGCATACATATGAAATTTGTACAGACTAATCCTTATGGAGAGCAACCAAATCAGCAAACACATGCGGTGAAGGATTGGGCATCACATCGGTTTTTCTACTAAGTATGCATCCAGGGTGCCATCCAATCCAATCCTCACACTGTCTGTGTTTCAACAAATCAGTGCTGTGCGTCATCCCCAATAAAAGCGTGAGCAGTGACTCAATACCCTCATTAGAGGTTTAAACACATGCTTGTGCAGATAAGCAACTGCATGTCTAATGGTCCACCTCTATCAGGCAGGATTATGTCTAAGTGTCTAACTGATTAAGTTATGGAATTTAAGACATCCTAAATGTGTGCATAACACTTTTAGTACCTTCAAGATGTGAAATTAATACATTCAGTGTATAATCTTGAGGGATATCCAAGCACATCCAAACAAAGAAGCTGTAAATGACTTTTAGATCATGATGACTCAGCATCACATGAGTTTGCAGGAATCCTGCCCAAAATTCATGGGACCCTAATTGCAACAGGGGCATAAGCATGAATAAAACCAGCTGTATTAAGGAAAAGACAAATTCCAACAGCATTATGCTTTGTCACATTCTTGTTTAGTCGTTTCATTTCACATCAACCAACTGATGCACTATCAGAGAAGATAGGAAATGAGATCTGGAGAAAGGCTTTGACTTAAGCCAAGGGGCTTATTATCCAATCAGTTATTGTTTTTGCTGTGATAAAATCGAGCTTTGGATCTTAATTAAAAATATCCTGCTTAAAGTTGGCTCTTTTCACAAAACAGCACTTAGTTAGATCACAAAATCTGTTAGAAATTCTCTGGAAAATATCTTATTAATTAAGTAGCCTTACTGATAACAACAAACAAACAAAAAAAGAAATAAACGAAAAAAACTTATGGATAATTCAATTAATTTTATTTATATATTATCTAAATCCAATTACCCTGATCCATATTATAATTTAAAGAACCAGGAAACATACAGATGCTTAAGAATTAGATTTATTACAGAATTTTGGTAGCTCAAGTACAAGATGATGTAAAGACAGGTGACTGGAGAGAAGTGAAGTTTCTCCACCCAAGCATCCAGTTTTGGGTCTCCTAGCTCCACCCTCTACGTCACTCACACGTGGTCTGGTGTCAGATGACAGCTGCCACCCATGACCAGAATTTTCCACAACAATTCCAAGAGGATGAAATATGAAAATATTGATTATCATAATAGTTGTCATACCCTGTCTCTCTTTTATCTTCCTGGTATTGCTTGGTTTCTCCTCCCTCTATACCTGCAGCTGCTTAACAGGATTGTTGCACACCTGTTCCTCAAACTCTACAGTTTAAAACCCGGTTTTTCCAGTCACTCTTCGCCAGTCCGTTACATCTACTCTCCATGTGTTATTGAGCCCACTCTGGCTGCTTGTAGTACTCTTTTGTTAAATAAACCTTTTTGTTTGTCTGAGATAATCCTTCAAGTCCTTCCTCTGCAGAGTCATGACAATATTACTAATATTAACAATGGCTCAGGTTGAAATTTGGGCTTTCAGTGAAAAGATTTGACAACTGCTTGGAGATTTATAATGAATGATCTCCAAAGGATAAAAGCTTCACACAGACCTTTTCTTGAATAAAGTTCTTAACGGTGAATCTAAGAGAAATATTTTAACACCCCAATTCATTCATTGCATTAATACGGCAATGATGCGCCTCTTAAGGCAGGGTCCTCAAGGGCCGTTCAGCAGGTTTTAGATGTTTCCCTGCTTCAACACACTCTTAATTGAATGGGTCATTGTGTAGAACTTTGACAAGTTGTTAGGACCAGAGTTTTAGATCCATGTCTATGGAATCAAAGGTTCAGTAGGCAAGATTTTGAACATCAAAAGAACTATTTCTATTCAACAATTTAGTGAAGCATGTGTCCCATTTATCACTGAAAGAAGCTGTCTCGTACAATGAGAGTCCTTTCCACACACTAAAACTTTCCTCTACTGTAGAAAATAATCTTCTTTGACTAGAACGCACAAATTGTCCTTTGGGATTTTCTAGCGTTGACCCTTGCTGAATTTGAAAGGTACAAAATTACATAACAGGAAATAACTGTTCTTTTAACAACCTTAGGGTACAGGCAAATACATCGGAGTCCAAGGCGTACACGGACACACTGTCAACCTCCACTGACCTTGCCTAAAACCAAGCTTATTCTTTTAGGCAGCCTTACGTCAACCAGACTTCTCCTGTTAAAGTGGCCATAAAATGCAAGACGGTCTGTCAGGTTTACTACTGCAATTAAACTTCTCAAAGATTTCTCTCTTTTTTTGCAGTTTACCTAAAAAATGATAAGATTTTGGTTTGTCTATAGCTGTAGTTTCTGTGACAGATTGCCCAAAGTTTCCACATTAAGGATGTGTAGCCTACAGCGAACAGCAGTTTAAGAAAAACAAATTAGCAGGGGAGCAATTCTTCTGACTTCATGTTGTGCTTGTTTTGACCAACAGAAAGCACTGGCTGCTTATTGATCAAACTTTGTTTACACTTTATGTTGTGTAGCTACTTGCTCTGCTCATGTTACTGCTATGGAAAACTAACTAGCATGGTGGAGCCTGGATAAAAACGTTAAAAACAGGTAGAATGGAGAGGAAAGAGATGAGGCTGCAAAAATAAAATGAAAATGAAAATATACCAGTGGTGGAAGGAAGGATAGCTAATCCACAGTCAGCCTCCTTTCCTGATTGGATGATTCTCTTAAGAGTTGGAGCACTTTGTAAAATGTAAATAAAACAAGAATGCACCGATTTGCAATAATCAAAAACTAATATTTTATTCACAATAGAAGAGCATGGAGGAATCGGACCCATTGCAGGCGTCTGATGGTAGAATCCAACATTTCCATTTATTGCATGATTCAACACATCACAATTTCCTGCTTCCTCCTCTGGAGACCAACCCAACCTGTCTGCTTGGCAGCACCTCCTGTATATACACACCTTGAGGCCCTGCCCCTCTCAGTTCAATAGCAGACTTCTGGAAAAAAAAAATCAATAAATGAACAAAAACATTGACTGAACATTATTAAACAGTTCTGTTAATTCATTATTCACACATGATCATTAAAACATTCATACAATCCTCAATTTCATCTATGTTCACACCTAATCACATCTAATCTACTCAATTATTCAATTAAGGCCATGACACGCCCATGCACACTCTTAGGCATTGAATACTTAGAAAAGGCTAAAAAAAAACACTTAAAAAGAGAATAATGGACATTATCAAATGAAAAAACAAAAATGGAATGATTAATTTTGCCAGTAACGTTTAGCTCAATATAATTTCCCACACAAGAGGCACCACAAAGCTTAGGAAGGAGTTAGTGCTTCCTAACAGTTAGCTTCAAATGTCTGACGACGTATAATTGCAGCTTGCCAATCTCAGATTTAGGGGAAAGCACAGACAGAGAAAGATGTTTGTTTTAAGGATGGATACAGTACGAGTCTGTATAATCAGAAACTCTCATGGTCTGTTGGTTTAGTTTTGTCCTTTTTCTTGTTTTCTGTCTTTACATTTCCATGCTTCATCTTTTTAGCTCTATTTCCTGTTTTACTTAGAAACTATCCCTCACTTTTTTGTTGAGTTTTTCTCCCTCCCTTTGTTTCGGACTGGGTTTGAGCTACAAATTCACCTGCACTGTTCTAATAATCTCATTGTATATTACCAGGTCTGCTGAGTTAGCTGCTTGATCTCGTTTTTCTCTTGCCATGTTGAGTTTGATTTCTGCGATGATCTGCTTTGTGTTTTGGATTCCTGTCTTTGACTGGTGCTGCTGCATTATGCACATTCAGAGACCAAAGAAATCTTAGTTTTCTGATGCAGGTCAACTGTTCTGATACAGGATATAATCTGTAAATCTATGTAAATCCAAACAGTAAAGGAACAGAGAAACAACCACTCTGTAAAACTTACTGATGTAATAACTGTGTGGCTCGTGCACTTCTCGTGGATGCGAGTTTCACATGTGCAAAATGATCAATTATTAATAATAATTTGAGAGCTGATCAATATTTCATTGGATCCTGCTGATTTAACATCTTAAGCATATGCTGGTGTTGTGAGGTTTTTCAGAGATGTTCAAAGTTATCCCATCAGGGGCAGATAATGCATGTGAGATTTACTGCACACAGTGGCTTTGATTCATTATGAATGAGAGGTGAACTGCATGCATGTAAGCCTACCTTTATGCAAACTAATTGGAAATCAGATATGTAAATGTAAAAACACAACCTCTCTCAGATGTTTCGGATTTGATTATGGCAATGCAATGTGTGATAACTTCAAAGATTATAGCTTTTCAGAAGTTCGCCAGGTCAGCTGGATTCTACCCAAAGACTGGGCAAAATACTGGACCAACCAGCTGCTTCAAAATGGGATTATTTGAGGATTAGCATAATAATCACGCTCTTCTTCACTCTCTGCTTAATTAAACTCATAACAACCCCCAAACACTCGAAATGAAAATGCATTAGAACAGCTTACAAATAACTTCTGACTCATCTTTTTTCCTTCCTGGTGTTAAAGACACAAGAGGTTTGGGTTCTAATCTCTATAAAATGATGCATTGATTACCTCTTTTTTCCCCCATCAAGGCTGTTGACACAATTGCTGTTATATCCTCATTAAATGTGGCTGGCATCAATTAACTGACCCAAAGATAACTCACAGACAGCTCATGGATCATCCTTTTGTGTTACATTTTACACAAACACCACATTTCAGCAAAAAAAAATAAAAAGGGAGGTTTTATAATGATGTGCAAACAGAAACTAAATTGAACAAACATTTGAACCCTAAATGAAGCTCGACATTTATTCATTCACAGCTCTTTCAAATTTAATTCTAAAAAAAGTGCAGGCTTGTTATTCGTGTAATCCAATATATTTAAGTCTCTTTAGTGAGTATGACACATTTGAAGAACTGCTCCAGTGACAGGAAATTAAAATAATAATTGTCCACAGTGAAAATGCCCTGGTTGTATTTTTCTGTTCTATAACCCATAACCTAATTAGAAATGTTCTCTTCTAACAAAAAACTTTATATTAACATTAAATATTGAAGCTTCGGTCCAACTCTAGTCTCTAGAGTTTTATTAAAGAATATTTGATGTTGACAGATATTGATTCAACGTCACTGCAATATAACACTTAAAAGACGATGAATTACAGAAAATATCTGTAAGCAGGGCAGGTGCAGTGTAGTAGCATAATAGATGACACACACACAGTTTTAGGATTTTAGGGTGCCATTCATTATGATACAACACCATCTGTGCAGAACAGATTGCCTGGTTACTGCCTTTGTGAAGCCAATCTTTCCATCTTGTGCATGGAATTCACTATATCATCGACATTAAACAAACCTGTCCTGTTCCTCAGTTGGAAAAGAGTAGTTTTTGCTTGCTGGGGCTTCAGTTTGTTTAAAAGAGCAATTTAGTCTCATAATAAAATGCCTGGGGCATACCTGGAATTGTTTCCACTGCATTTTATGAGACATGTCTGTCATTTGAATACCAGTCTGTAACATTTTGTTCATCCTTCATCCCCTTAGTAACCCATAAATGTAACTTACGGTACAGAAAGTGAGGACGTTTTGATATTCTTAAGTTTTACTGATCAGGCCATAAGGAAACAAGCAATCTGGTTTTTATCAGGTCTAGAGATACAGTTAATGCAATCTCAGGTAAACAAGAACAAATGGAATATTGAACTTGTCATTATTTATTTTCTAAAACTCGAGCCCAAATGCAGATTAGACGTATGAAAAACCAATTACTGACCCATATTTGCAATTGGTTTCCGTCCCTTTTCTTTAAAATGTTGCTTCAGAAACTTGAGGTTTGTGGTCATCTGTTTATGCACACCTCTCTTAAGGTAATGTCACAGTATTTTTGTCATGGCTTACACCACCACTCTTTCTTCTCCAGTCATTCTGTTGCTGTGTTTGAGATCATTGTCCATTGTGACTGGTGCCAAGGTACTGTGCTTGCAAAACAAGACCAAATCATCACTACACCATGCTTGATTTAGTATGCATTGTTTGTGCTGAGAAAAAGTGTTTCTGATGGCCAAACATCTCCTCTCCTGTGCAACTTTGCAGACCTAAACCATGTAGTGAGACTCTTTTTTTTGACAGAAAAGGTTTTCTCCTGCAGCCCTTCCAAACAAGCCACACTTATTCAGCTTTTTTCTAATTCTACTGTCATGAACTTTAACTTTTAAGGCCTGTAGAGAGTCTGAGGTAAACATCTGACCGTTCCATCTTAGGGGAGAACTTGCTGGAGCATCCACATCTGGAAAAGACTGACAACTTTCTTGAATGTTCCAGTTGTGCATAGTGTTTGTCAAGTAATGGACACCAAATTATTTAGAAATGGCTCTAGAACCCTTCTCAGCTTGATTGCCAACAATAATCTTTTGTATGAGACCACTGTTGATGTTGAAGATGGGTTCTTTTCTCTGTGCAACTTAACAATTAGAAAAAAACAACATTCAGCTGCAACAACAGCACTCAATGCAATAACTGTCTTGAAATAAAAACACCAACTCCAACAATTAATTAGGTCAAACAACGTATGTACAATCTTTTCCAGGAAAATAATTATATATTTCATAACTTGAAACACTTCCAAAGGTTGAATATTCTCTTTGTGTGTATTTTTAGACAGATCTTACAATGATCTGCTTAACAACTGTGCTTGAGGGCCAACAAGGAACCATGATGCTTACAGATACTTCCAGATAATACACAATTCTGTCAATTAGACATCAAACAAGGAAACCTAAGTCCATTACACAAGTAGAAACATTGGTATGCCTCACTTGCCCCCTGTCATCCACTTCAGAATAAGGTTTCACCTAGAAAAAATTATATTTGCACACTGATTGGCCTAAATTTCTGATAATACAATTTGAAATTAAATGAATGAGATGTTTTTTTTTTTATTTTAATCACTGGGAAAGTTTTTTACGAAGAAATTCAATGACTATAGGGATGTGTCGTTTTGCATCAGTTATCTTCAGTGTTTTTATCTTTTCACAACATATTGTAAAAATATTGTTTAATAATTTAAATGCATACATGATGTACAATTCTGTTTTTAGAAAGAGAACGGTGAGTTATTTAATTTTTAACTACTTGTCAGTGTTATGTAAAGCAGATACATTCTTGCCAGATCTCACAAAAGATGGAAATGAGCCCAAAAGAAGACAAAAGATTAACACAGAAGGGAACTTTATATATTCTGCAGTCTGATTATGCAAATCATGCATTTCATTGCCAGTTTATTATCAAAACTAATGTGGTCTACCACAGTCTTGCAATAAATCTTAGCTTTGTGAAGGCTGTAATTTTCTGTTTTTGTTAAAAACAAACAAACACAACAATAAGACTGCACAGTTTAAACAACCATCTGTAATATAACTTTAAAGAAATGGAAGAAAATAAACTGAGCAAAAGAAAATTACCTGACTCTTAGCAGCTGGCTTATTTAATGTCTTGTTGACTACCACCTCTATGATTATCAATATTGACTTGTTGACCATTATTTTCACACTTTTTTGCTTCAACGTTCCCACTTGAAGCAAAAAACAAACAAACTTTTAAACAAATCCATTTTCCCAACTCTTGTGTATTTCTCCCATTTAATCCCCTGGCATGGTTAAGAGAGAAGCAGAGAAACTCCATCAGCCAAACGTTTTAAGAGACAGAATAAGTGTTTTTAAGAACCTCACAGTACGAAAAATTTATAAATAAATGAAAACTATTCAAATAGTTTTGGTAAGAGGGTTTAATGAATGTGCGCAATAGTAAGTGAAAAACGGAGTTTGAAACAATTTTGTCCCGTTCCTCTACCGTAGTTTTAGGTCGATCTCTGGTTGCTTAGTAACGCTTCCCTAACAACCAAACATAAACGTTTAGCTAATGGTCTTGCCATTACTCCGTAGACTTTCCTAGACTTTTTTATTTGATAAAATGGTTTTAAATAAATAAGTATTTAAATTCATTCCAGCTCAAGAACAGGGTTTAACTTTTTTTAGACGTTTTTTTTCTCCCCATTAAAACGGTTAGTCCGTCAGTTTTCAACACAAATGGACCTCGACATTCGCCAATATCTAGCCCAGGCAACTGAAAACCGAGGTAAGTCGAGTATATATACGGCTTTAAAGAGTTGCCAAGATTTATTTATTGTGTTTATCCCATATATACAGACTCTGGGGCTCTACAGTCAGCCTTCCGTTTAATTGCGGACTCGACAACAGCCGGAGCTAGCCGGCGAACCGCACGCATTCCCGCAGAGTTGTATGTCATTTGTGCGGAAGCAGCTCTGCAGGTGAGGCACTATTTATAATCCCTGTTAAAGTTGAGACTACGTCCCAGTTAAAAATGTGGTTGTACCCAACATGGGGCTGTCATGGATAACCGTCGTTTTTCTGCTATAGCCTACACCTAACGTAACAGACCCAAATAAATTGGAAACATTAATCAGAGGATTTAGCTCTAACAATACACAGAAATACTTTAGGAATAACTATATCCATTTAATTGGATGCTATTTCTCTGTTTCTGCATAGTAACAATAAATAATTGTTTTGCTTCGCACTGGTTAGATACAAAATCAGTACAATATTACTTTAGAAATGTAATCTCCAGGTTTACACAGAGTGATGTGTTGACCCACCAAAGGAGCTCACTGGTCACAGTTTCAGGATTCAGACAGTCAGCATGAGGCTCTTAATGCTCCCCTATGTCTAAAGTGAGAAAACACGTTTCAAACTTGCCTGAAAGCTTGTTCTTCTATGTTGACTTTTTATGACTGCTGAGATTTTGCCTAAGACACGATGCTGCCAGAAGTGTCTGGAATGAAAAACTTGCATCTCACTGTGAAAGATGCGATGCTCCCTTTTATAAGTTACTACTGTGATATATGTAAGCATCTTCCTCTGTGGGAGTTCTTGCATTATTGCTGACATTGGAGTCTTGAGAGGATTAAGTGGATTTGACTTATAAAAGCAAGACCTTTTCCATCTCTTAAGTACTGTTACACCAGTACTTAAGTGATGCTAATGGTATTTTCAGGTGCAGATATAGCATAGCACATCTGCTAGACTGAATCTTACAATAGATTTTTATTAGTCAGACTGACCAATTTAAACAAACAATTCAGTTACTTCAGAAATGTTTTAACAGTGCATCACTCTTGGAAAAACACTGGTCACACTATCTAAGTGCACATGAAGTTGAAATATGTATTGTGTCTGGCCTTTATGCCCCCTCTTTCTCTGTGTGTTTGCAGCTGGGGCATGTGGAGATAAGCACAGCATGTCTAAAGATATACTTTGAGGGCAATCCACCGGCTAATCAATTTTTGTGTCGAGCCTTCCTCTGCAAGGGCCAGCTGAAGTCTCCGCCGGCTACTGGGAGTGTGGTGAGGACAGTGATTGGACACATCTCCTTCAGGGTGTTGTGTGTGCCTGTTAGTGTTTGTGTGACATTGAGGCATACATCCACATAAATGGAGCAGATGTCTTACAGTAGCTTTAAAAAAAAAGAAAGTCTGCTTGTGTCACTTCTTTTGATTTGGTCTCCAAGAAATATTCACTGTTGTCTTTTCCCATTTTAGCGCACTTGAAAGTAATTTTTTTCATCCTTTTAATCAATTATCTTCTATTTTAGGAAGAATTCGAAGAGGCTGTGATGTACTTTCTGAAAGCAATTGAAATTTCAAAGACCGAACCAAGGTATGCAACCTCTCAGATGTGTGTTCAGCTTTGTTTTTACAGAGTAAGGACGGTTTACCAGTTCCTGCTAAGTATGGCTGATCATCTCTGATATTGTTTGACACCAAGTTGCCCCTGTGAAATATATCTAATGACAGTAAATATTCTCAACAGGGAATGCTTTTGTTTAGTAGACATGATGTACTTTGCTGCATGTCCAGACTCTTGATAACGGAAGATTTGATTTGCAAATACGGTCGCTTAAGTGTAATTAATTTTCAATGTATTCCTCAATTTCAACAGCTGACTCCAGGTTTATGTGAGCAGAAATGAAAGGAGTACATGTAATAAAAGTACTTGGGAAAGATAAGTTCCTGTCTTTTTGCTATGAAAGATGTTGGCTTAAACTTAGCAAGCAATCACTACTGAATCTTTTAGCTAATGAACTTATAACCTGTCAATAAATGGGCTGAATGAGCATTCCCAATTAACACCAAAGGGAATACATTCAGTGCAGACTAATGTACAACACACTCTCTGGTGAATAAATTAGCAGCATTCAAACAGATCTGTTCACACATTTTTCTCCAGAACAGGGCTTTGAATTCCTAAATGTGTCTCATTTCACACGGAAAATCCTTTTGGGGGCTGCTCTTCTGTGGCTCACTGGACGATCGTTAATGCGCTCACATTTGCAATTCATTGCATACACATTTGACACTTGGTCCTAATTGAGTTGTACTAAGAGATGAAATGGCTTGCTTGCATTTCCAATGAATAATTCAGTGTTCCATGTTTACTTTTTCCGCTCGTGATTTGTGTCTTCCAGATACCACTTCCTTGTGTTCAATGCCTCAGTGCTGTACTTCCAGACAGTGCGTCCCCTCCTGCTGCCAGGGCGATGCCTCCATTTGGTCCCCTCTTTTAAGCAGGTGGTGCAAAGTTTGGAGGATGTGGCAGACCAAGACCATGGCTGGAGGGCTGAACTCAGGGTGTAAGTGCCTCTGCAACATGATTTTCTTTTAATACTAACTGGACTGCTTTAATAATGCTGAGCATGCATGAAACCTTAGAAAGAAAACATTGTCAACTCACTAGGATGAATACTTACAGGAATATTTATTCATTGAATACATTGGCATATAATGCAACCTTAAATTTAGAAAAAATTGGTAAGCTGTGTAAAATATAAATACAAACAGGACGCAATGATTTGCAAATCTAAAAATGAAATTATAACATATCAAATGTTGAAAGTGATAGCATTTCATTAAAAAAATTCAAGATTTGGAACTAAACAGCTTTATACCCTTAAAAAGGCACTTATCAGGGAGGTTAATTGGAAATAAGGTTTGAATTTGCCAGGGAATATAAAGAATGGACTCTGGAGCAGTCGAAAAATCTTCTGTGGTCAGATTTAGTTCCAGTCTGATGGGCTCATAAAAGTAAGAAGAGCAGCAAATGAAGTGTTGTACCGATCATGTATAGATATAACAATATATTCAAATACTGAATGATAATATTTTTCCATCAGTTTTTTTCTTTTTTTCTAATGACATGAGCAAGTTTTTGGGAATCACTTATATTTTTTTCTCTTACAGGGGTATATTCACTGTGCTTTATATTCTCAAGACTGTAGAAAATATTCACATCATGACCAATGCCCATATATTTGTTCTCTGTTTCTGTTCAGACACTTGCTGAAATGTCTTGTAGACTCTGGAGACGTTGAAGAAACTGCAAGCTTTGCCAAAGTTACAGAAGAGTTCATCAACTCACATACTCCACATCTTTATCCGATACTCTATACAGTTCTGGTAAACAACACGTCTTTCATTTTAGTGGTGATATCCATGTATCTCCAAATGTCAGGGTTTTATGAGATAAGAAATAGAGCTATGTAAAACTCCAATTCAAGAAATGGTTGGGATGCTGTGTAAAATGTAGATAAAAACAGAATGCAATGATTTGCAAATCTCTTGAACCCATACTTTATTCCCAGTAAAACATAAACAACTAGCTGCTCGTTGGGCCCTTTGTTTCATGATGCTCTAAATGTTTTCTGTTGGTGAAAGTTCTGGACTGCAGGCAGGCCAGTTCAGCACTCGGATTCTTCTCTTGCAAAGCCATGCTGTTGTGATGGATGCACTATGTGTCTTGCTGAATAAAGTTCCTTGAAAGAGACGTTGTCTGGAGCAAATGTTGCTCTAAAACAGTATTTTTCAGTCCTGGTCCTCAGGACCCCCGGCACCTACATGTTTTAAATGTTTCCCAACTCCAGCACAACTGATTCAGATTTTTTGTACTCCTTGACAAGTTCTTTGCAAGCCTGTTAACGAGCCATTCATTTCAATCCGATGTGGTAAAAAGCAGGGCAGTGGGTCCTGAGGACCACTGATTGAGAAACAGTCCTCTAAAACCTCCATGCACTTTACAGCATTAATGGAGCTTCACAGATGTGGACGCTGCCCATTAATGCAACCCCATACCATCAGAGATGTAGGCTTTTGAACTGTCTACTGATAACAAGCCGGATGCTCGCTCTTCTCTTTAGTCAGCAGGAAGGGGTGTTCTTTGTTTCCAAAAAGACTTTCAAATTTTGATCCTTCTGACCACAGAGCAGTTTTCCACTCTTCCTCAGATCATTATAAATGAGCTCGGGTCCAGAGAAGACGGCAGTGTTTCTGAATCATGTTCACATATTGCTTCTATGCATGACATAGATTTTAGCTTCATTTGTGGATTCATTTCTGTGAACTGTGTTCAGACAGTAATTTCTGGAAGCGTTCCTAAGCCCATGCAGTGCAGTAGAGAGTCATGTCTGCTTTTAAAGCAGAGCTGCCTGAGAGCAAGAATATCACAAGCCTCCAGATTTGACCTTTGGTCTTGTCCAGTGCACACAGAGATTGTGGTAGGATCTTCAAAGTCTTTGCAATTAATTGAGGAATTTTTTTCTGCTTGGTGAATCTCTGCCCATCTATACATCTGGGAGGCTCTGCCTCTCTAAAATGTTCTTTTTATACCCAGTCATATTACTGACCTATTGCCAAGTAACTTATTTAGTTTTCAAATGCTCCTCCATTAGTTTTTTTGATTTGTGTCAATTGCTTTTCAGTGTTTTGTTGCCCCTGTTCCAACTTTTGCTGCCATCAAATTCAAAATGAGCTGATATTTTCCATGAAATGGTAAAATGTCTCAGTTTCAGCATCTGATGTTGTTTATGTTCTATTGGGAATAAAATATGGGCTGATGACATCTGAAAATCATTGCATTCTTTTTTAATTTACATTTTATACAGCACCCAAGTCCTGGGAATTTGGGGTTAGATTTACCTTAAATATGGGCTACTTTTCATGCCTCAAATCTTAAATACACTACTGTGCTTCTTACTGAGATGTGTATCTTCTAATATTTGTCCTCTTAGGTACAACACAATCTGTCTAATGATGAGGTCCTTCTTGAAATGAGCCAGCAGTGTTCCACCTTAGCGGTCATTTACAAAATGCAGAAATTAAAAAGGTAAGGAAAGTATCTGTTTTATATTTACATAAAGGTTTATTTATCCTGATTTCACAGTACTAGAGAAAGCAGCTTTGTTTTCATGCTGCCATCTTTAAAGTCCCTTCTATTGCCATAGCTGCAGCAAAGATAAACAAGTTTGTTCTGGAGCTGTCCACAAAAAAACTTTTGATCTGTTGCAATAATGATTACTTTTAGCAGCTGAACAAGGCTATTTTTTTCTTAATTTGACTGAATGTTTTTCTGTTTTTATAACATCCTGGGAAGCTATAGAAGCAAGTTGAGTCACTATATGAGTGATGATGTGAATAAGGGTCTTACAAAGTCAAAATATATATATATATTTTTTATTTTTTATTTTCATGGTTTTAATTTTTTATATATTTTTTGTAGGCTGCAGGAGTTACAGGATATTGTTGTGATTACAGTCCCAACTCTTTTTTGTTCCTTCATACTTTTTCAAACTTATAAGAGGCCAGCGATCCGCTGGCACACAGTTCAGCCTGTGGCGTCCCACAATGTTTTTACTAGTTGACTGCCCATGTTGATAGCATAGTGCTGGGTTTTTCTGGTCTGCTGCACACTATAGGACAAACCCAACCCCCACCTCCTCTCTGCAGGCATGTACTCATGTCAGAGCTTCTTATGGTTCATTATTCCAGCAATAAACGTCGACAGTGTGACTCAGTCTGACCCAGCCATCGTCAGCACCATATAGGTTATTTTCCCTTAGGTTTAAGCACTGTTTGGTGTGACTACATTAGAGGATGAATTGAAATATAGATGCATGTGTACACTTGTGTGTATTAATGCATACTGACAGGTTTCTTGATGTTTTTATCAGTTGGGTAGAAATAAATGAAAACAAGCTGACCAAAGAAGATTCTATGAAGCTTGAGGAGATTTTCTGTCTCTTGGTGGATTGTACCAAAACACCTGCTACGCCTGTGAACTCTCGCCCTCTGCAGAGCCCATTTCCCATCCAGCCGTCTGACAGGTTTGTGACCCAGAGAGTCCTGATTAAATCTCCTTTGTTGTTTCTCTTCCTAAAGCTCCTACTGCTGTAAACCTACATCCCATGGGCAGTGCATAGCTCAGATTACTGTACTGAAGTGATGTGAATTGTATAAATTATGTTTTATCTGGGATTTGCAGAGTTGCCTTCTTTCTGGAGCTGGCTCTGCTGGCCTTGCAAGTGAAGCATCAGGAAGTAGTCGCCGACTGTTTGAAAGAGCTGAAGTCGGCGGGAGAGGCTGTGAGCATCCAATATTCTCTTAAAACCTCGAGCAGGAGAAGCAGCAGTTGCAAATGTGCATATTATAGAGACATTTAAATTTATTCATGAATGTGACATTGCCTCTTAAGGAGGCCACTGAAAATAGATCAGCTAAATTAGCTGAGCTCATGATCAAGAAGTTAAGAGATTGCTGTAATTTTACTTACAGCAATGTGGAGAATATTTTAAAGGAAGGACCTTTGTTCTCTTATTCTTTTGTACATAATTGGCAACATTGCATGTGCAAGTTCCTTTGATATCAGAGACAGAGAGACATTAACAGTACATTGTAGAAATGCTGTCCTGTGCTTTATATATTACTAATCACTGACTTTTGCTGTTGTTTAAATATTTTCAGAATATTGGCCAGCATATAATAATGGAATGTGTCAACTGTGAAATCAGCCTCCTGAAGAAGGAAGCAAAGATGGAGAACAACTCCAAAGCCAGTGTGGAGGTGCTTGATCATACTCAGCAATTATTAACCTTGGTTTTTACTACCTTTTATTATGCAGATGAAATGCTCATTAGCTACATTTATGCTATCAGGCTACTTTCATGTGTGAGCCAGTGCATGCTTGTAATGAGAGGGCTTAAAGCCCCGAGAAGTAGAGTCTGCTCTTTTTTTTGTAGATGCTTCCGTGCTGCGTTTCCAGTTAAGTCTGTTGTCCAAGGTATTTGTATTCCCCCACCACATCCACCTCTTCTCCTGGAACGATAATAGTGCTTTGCTTTATTCAATTCCTCCTTTGTGTTCAAGATGTGGTGACTGTTTTCACACCATCTCAGAAACGGACTGACCAGTTCCCTGCAGTCGGCCTCTTGTGCATCACTGATAAACCCCCTAATTATAGAATCATTTGAGTATTTGAGGACAGGACTCAGAATTGACCCTTTGCCAAGTCCCACCCCTCCCCATGGTTACAGTTGCTATGCGTGGCAGTCTTTCTTTTCTGGTGAATTTCCGCCGGCATGTTAACATGGATCTCTCAGTGATTTTCTAGATAAAATCGTGTCAAATTTCTAGAGTAATAGGCAGAAAGGACTGCAATATGCATTTGAGAAAACATGTTCTCAAACATCATTTGTCGGAGCAGTAATGTTGACGAAGAGAACATTAAAATCGAGGCGAAGGTTCAACATTAATATAGACTGAGCCACCCCACTTCTTGACGATTCATGTACAGGACAAACATAAAGGAACAACAATGTTCTTGCATTTCGGGCTTAGTCAACATATTGTTTTATTTTAAGCTAGCTTTCACGTACGATTGGTCAGTTTTAGGGCGGACTGGCGAAGGGTCAATTATATAGAAAATCTAAGGCAGTGGTTTCTAACCTCAATGTTTCTAACCCATTTTTCTTGAAGACCCCCCTTCATGCAACTATCAAAAAGCCATAGACCTCCGTTCTGCCCTGTGCTGAAACCATGCTTGGCTTTATGCTTTCATTATCCGGTTTCTCGTCACAAACGATACATTCTGGCTGAGTCTTTTTCTGTCTTTTGATAAAACTTAAGCCCCTTATTTTAGGCCTCTGCTTGAAAATTGCATACCCATAGTGAAATTAGTTGATCTCAGCAACCAAGAGGCCTATTTGAATACTATAGGGATAGGGATAGGGAACACTTGTGAGATGTGTGAATATTATCTGTTGCTGGTGAAGAATATATGATGATTACACATAGCACAAACAAAAAAAAGCTTTCCTACAAAAAGGATGTGATGCAGAGTGATGCAGCTTAAACTTCTATCATATCATAGTACAATATGTGAACATTGTCTCTGCAGGGGCAAAATTAGAGAGGTTTTAGTACAGACAGTTCAGGTAAGGTCTCGAAAATGGCCTGAGGGATGAAATGGTTTCGGCAGAGAGATCATCCATGCTGACCTCACCGAGTTTATTCCACAGACAGCCAGATTGGCACCATCTGTTCTCAATATTCCCCAAATGAAATGAATGAAATGAAATGAAATGAAAATGAAAAATACTTTATTTATCCCTTTTGAGGGAAATTATTGTTGTAGCAGAGTTTTTTTTTTAAAATGATAATAATGATTAAACAAACAATT
>JAOXYM010000017.1:5040931-5065153 GCA_028567055.1 Leptatherina wallacei | reverse complement strand
GACACATGTCCTACACGAAGTTCTCTTTTGTACCAACTAAGCATACTGGCATTCATTAACGAATAAGGGTTTTTCTCATCATGTACTGCACACTTGTGGGATATCTCATCCCACCCAAAGCATTTGGCCTTGCCGTCCCCTGGGACGTCTGCTTTCACATCATCCTTCTTTTAACAGGACTGAAATGAGTCTTGTCTTCTCTGTTTAGGACACGGGTATCCAAAGTCAGTCCTCGAGGGCCGCTGTCCTTCAGGATTTGGATGTTTCCTGCTACAGCACATCTAAATCAGATTCATGGGTCAACGTGCTTGGGGCAGAACTTGACAACAAGCTGTTGAGGGGAGCTATTTAATTTGAATCAGATGTGTTGGATCAGGGGGACATCTAAAACCTGTAGGATTGCGGCCCTCAGGACCGTAGCTGGACACCAATGGTTTAGGAGAATCTGGATCTGGGATTAAGTTATTTTCCGTCCACATTAGCATTCCCTCCTCGATTAATAGCTGGACTTTCGGGAGAGGAATATTTATCCATTCTCGTCTGATATAGGATTCCAGCTGCTCAAGGTTCCTGGTTCTTCTTTGTTTTATTTTGCTTTACACAATGGATCAAATGTGTTTTAATTGGTGAAAGGTCTTGACTGCTAGCAGGCCATTCCAGCACCTGGACCCTTTTACTATGAACCAATGCTGTAGCATCAAATTTTGCATTGTCTGGCTGGAAAATATATGCAGGGTTGTGTGGAAAAAGACGTCTGCATAGCAATTTATGCCACTTTAAAACATGTTTATACCTTTCAGAATTGATTGGATCTTTCCAGATGTGCAGGTGCTAGTTCCATAGGGACTAATGTGCCACCATAACACCGGAGATGCAGACTTTCTAACTGAGCACTGATATCAAACCAGATGGTCCTTCTTCTCTATACTCTCAAGGACATCACATCTATGATTTCCAGAGAGAATTTCAACTTTTGAATCATCTGACCACAGAGCAGTTTTCCACTTTGCCTCAGTCCTTTTCAAATGGGCTTTGACCTAAAAAAGACAGCAGTCGTTTCTGAATCATTTTCACATATGGCGTCTTTGTAGCATGACAGAGCTTTAACCTTCAATTGCGGTTGGGACGGTGAACTGTGTTCACAGACAACCATTCTTAGAAATCTTTCTAAGCCAATGATTGCAATGACATTCATGCCTGAGAATAAAATCATGGGTGTTGAATCGTAGATTTTGGGTTGTATCCCACTTTGGGCTGTATCTCAACCTTTTGATGATATATTCTTTGGTGTAGATGATGAAAAATTTCAACTCTTCACAACTTTATGTTGAGGAACACAATTCTGAAATTGCTTCACAATTTGTAAACATTTTTTTGCAGATGGCTGAACCTTTGCCCATTTTCACATCGTAGGGCCTCTATAATGTGCTTTTTCATGTTATTGACCTGTGTTGCCAGTAAGCATCATTTCACTGTTTTTACACCAAAATTAGCATATCTAAACAGGTTTTTTTTTTAAACTCAACAAAATTTGTTAAAACAAGCTGATTAAAGTATCCCACCGTGTTGGTCAGGTGTGCTCTACTTCTCAGCAGATGGGTATGTCACTATGACTGCATGGAGAGATGGCATTGCATTGCTTCCTACGGGCTGCATTTCTGATCATAACAGCTCTCTGAGATAATCATGGTAGTTTGCCTTTTTTGTCTGGGCTGTCGACATCAGCCCAGCAGGACAGATAATAAACTTACTGCAGTTTCAATAACAGGTAAAAAAAAAGTAGAATAAATAGATAAAGACACTTTGTTGAAATTGTTGTTATCAGTTGCAGAGCTTACATTTGAGGGATTACAACCAGAAGAAATGTGTTGCTGTAAAATGAAAAATGTGGTCCATGTCCATTTTTGTTGCCCTAGCTGCAGCATCCTTCAGGAAATTTAGCATGCACCCCCAAGTGTTGTGTTCCCATTGAAGCCGAGCTGGATCTGATTAAAACCTGCGTCTACTGCGGAGTCGTTTGATTTGGGATTGAATGCAGATTAAAATCTTTCTTTTCCTCTCAATAGTCAGATTTCAGCAGGTGTTGTGAGCTTTTTTTCACCAGTGCAAAAAGTGCTTTAGTTGCAAAATGTTCCTTAAGCTGTTTCTTTTTGATACTCCCAAATTGTCCGATCCCAAATTTTTACTGCTTTTAACAAGCTAGCTAACAAAATATAATTTCATGCTAGAAGTGCATGTGTTTTACTCTTTTACAGTATGTTGCTGGAGCTGCGCTGTCAAGTACACTCAGAGCTTGCAATGATTGAAGAAGAGGAGGGTTGTCTCGAGGCTTCTTTGACTCAGCTTCAGAAAGCCACGGTGCTGGATAACGGTACACAACGAGAACTCCTGTCGTCAGCTTTTCATCTCATAGAGCTCAGACGGACCCTCTACCACACACCTACCCGGGCCGAGGATAAGGCCGCTCTGCTTATGCAGCAGGTTTTCTGCCCATCTGTTACAAACTGCTTGACATTACATAGCTTATTACAGAGGTTGAGATTTTTCATGTGTAAATGGGATGTGTAATAAGTTAACTTTAAATTTCATTCTGCTGTGCTTGAGTGCAGATGCCTAGAGGACCATAAGAAAAGTGGCTGGCTACAAATTAATTCTGACATCCAACCCTTCCGTGTCTTTTTCAGACCAGGGACATGCCGCCCGGAGATAATATAGACACTCGTCCCATTCTGGTCTCTGTGGGTCTCCTTTTGGCTCCTAATGATTTTCAGATGGTGCTGGATGCAGACGACACATCTAAAAGTACAGATGCTTTTTCCTTGCTTTCATTTTCTTTTAAAGTATTATGACATGTTCTTGTCAGAGAAGTAGCTTAAAACACAAATAGTAGATTGTTACTTTAGGTAAAAGTAAACATACTCTAGGTAAATGTAAAGCAGGGGTGCCCAAGTCCAGTCCTGGAGAGCTACTATCCCGCAACTTTTAGATGCATCCCTTCTCCAACACACCTGAATCAAATAAATGGCTCGTTACCAGGCCTCTGTAGAGCTGAATGACATGCATGAGGGAATTCAGCCATTGAATTCAAGTGTGTTGGAGATGGGACGCATCTAAAAGTTGTAGGATAGTAGCTCTCCAGGACTAGACCTGGGCACCTCCGACGTAAACCTACAAAACAACTCCAGGATGTTAATTTTATATTTTTGATGAGGCATTTACTGAATATATTTTCTCCCCCGTCCCCCTGCTGTATGCAATTTTGCGCACCATGCTGTTTGGATCCACTAAGACGTAGTTCGGCTTTTTACTGTGGCTTTCTTTGTGCTTGTTGGGGCAGTTTCCCATCTCTGTTTTTTGCAGTTTTGTTTGTAATTTTCTCTTTCTTTGAAGTCCGTTTAATGAGTTCAGCTCCACTAATAGTTTTAGAAAATATTTCATATTGTTGAAAAAAAATAAACATTTACTGATGGTTTTGAACTGAGTTGATGCGAGATAAATCCCACTGATCTGTGCAGAATATACCCCTGTTGACGTGTAGAATGCACCTCAAGGCTTTTACATGAGCCAATTGCAGTGCCAGTGAAGCGCTTATTAGACACAGACTGAGTGCAAAGCTGCAAACCAGTACTTTTGTGCACTGTGGTGTGTATACAGTAAATTTGCTCCTCAGTGTCCACATGCAGACAGAAAACATTTTAATGACAAGTATCAATTTCATTTGCTAGCTTTTTGTGCGGTTTTCCAGAGATGGCTTTTCAAATGTCTTTTCAGTAAAGCCCCATCAACTGTGTGGAGTGAATTGTGGAGCAGAAGGGCCTGATCTGTGGGAGAGGCTTTGATCTCTGGCTCATTCCAGGCTTATTGGTCCACAGCATCAAATGAACATTCATCAGTCCTAATGACCCTGGGAAGAATTTGCTTTTGACAGCTAGTCAAAGGGCTTCTTCCTCACGCATGGGTTAAAAGCTTCAGTCCTTAGAGGCGCCCCTTGTTTTTGTCAATGAACCTCGAGTATCCTCCTAGACGAAGACACTTGCTTCAAAGCTAGCACACGATGTAACCTTTGAGACCAAAGCAGTTGAATAATGAATCGTTTGCAGCTCGTAATCTTGCCGCAGTTTCGTATTGTTCCTCAGGTGTTTATCAGTAAGAGGTGTCTAAATGAAAGTGTGTAGATTTTTCCACTCCTCATTTGAACGTGTTTTTTATTCTTGTTGCCATTAGTTTCATTTCCTCGTTCGCTTACAGGGATATGACATAAGAAAGATGCTTACACAGCATATGCATTCTCACTATGCATATTCTTTAATCCACAGGAAACTGTCTTCTTTATTCATCATTTATACACAATATAAAAGCTTTTCCAGTATTAGTAAAGTTTGACTCATGCATGCAGCACTTCATCTATTGTGCAGTTCCCAGAGGCAATCCTGGATCTGAACCAGCAGCTCGGCTCGCTGCTGAGGCGCAGCATCACTCCACATGTGTGCAGAAAGTGGGCGCACACCTGGCCAGGCAAGGCAAGGACAAAGACAGTACAGAGAGGTGTGTGTTTGGGCATTTGCATGAACTCATTCTGACTATAAGTGCATAGAAATAAATGTAAGAGACAGATTTTTTCTCTTCTGCCAGTGTAAAGTAGTTATATTAGTTGTCACTCTCCCCTGAAACCCAGCTGGAAAACTGCCTATATAATTAGACTTTTATGGCTTGTTGAATTTACTACTCCATGCTTTTACTGAACATTATATACCAATGAATGTTTGATCTATCGGTCCTGTCTGCAGTTAAAAGTTGTCAAGCGACTCTAAGAGTCTGCCCCCTTTCACTGCACGTTATTTACACTGCATTGTTGATTCCCACTATGTCTGCCCTGGTGATTATTTTCAAAGTGTGCGTATCAGAAATTACTGGTTTGTTGATCAAGAGCTTAAATGATATATGATTTTTTGTTCATTTGTTGACTGATAAGGGCAAAGTTGTGGGCAACCCTAGCAAAGATAGCCAGGAAGAAGGAAATCTGGGATGTGTGCCGAGCTGCCTGCCGGTTCTGTTTGCTATATGATGATGGAAGGTGGAAGATTTCCAAGACCGACAGTAAGAGAAGGAGATGACTGATAAATACTACATGCATTGACAGGAATATTGATATCTCTAAATATGAAAGAGACTAGTGTATCAGTGTTTGTAAAAGCCTGTGATGGAAAAATAGTATAAAAAAATATTACACTTTAACACATTACATTAATTATTTTACAAATCCAACCCAAAATGCAAAGCAGTTTTTTAAATATGCTAAGCACACCCTTACTACTTTAATAGGGATTGAGAGGGTATGTAGCAGCCAGGTGCTGTTAATCTGATGAAGTTGATTAATTGATCATCAGCATGTCTGAGCACCTGGAGCATTCAGGTGTGTAAGTCTTGCTGCCCATCAAGTTGGTAAAGGTTATAAAGCCATTCTCAAACAATTCAGAGTCCATTATTCTACAGTGGGGAAAATATATTTACAAGTGGAAAACTTTCAAGACAGCTGCCACTCTTTCCAGGAGTGGACACCCTTATGTCGGACTGGGTAGTGTTTAAAGAACCCAAGAGCTACATCTCAGACTCTATAGGCCTCAGCTAGCACAGTTGAATGTTAAAGGGTATAACAGTACAGTTAGAAAAAGAAAAAGCAGCACAGCTTAGGTTTATAAAATAAAGACTTCTGGAACAATGTTCTTTGTAAAGATTATATCAAAGTGGATATGTATGGTTATATTGCGTATCATCTCACTTCACATACGGAGTTGTCTGTCCATTCAGAAACACTGCAGTTAAAACATGGTAGCTGCAATGAATATGCACCATGACAAGTAGATATAAATAGCTCTTTTATAAGAGAATGAAAAACATAAGTTGTTTAAATAAAGTGATTAGATACCAATAGAAACAGTTTTTAATTATATATTACATTTTTCTATCACTGACCCTTGATTTTGTTAGACGCTGCATTGCTCAGTGTGTAACACTACATCTGAATCTTGATAAAGCTTTGTAAGTTTTGCTACTTTCAATATCTGACTATTTAAAAAGGCTTTTATTACAAAATAATCTGGTTTATTTGTAATGTGTTTGTAATGAAATGGTTCATTCTACTACAGAAATAACAGGTGGGCAGAAAGCAGCAGTAGAGATGTTCGTTCTAGTAAGACTTATCCTCTATATAATATCAATAGAATTCATATCGGATTTTGACTGTTTTTCTCCAGAATGCAAATGCTCAGAGGAAGAAATCAGTGCACCATGTTGTCACTGTTGCAGAGGAAGCCAAACGTGTGTGCATTTGCTTCGCCTTTTAGCTGAAATTTGCTTCATCAATGCAGAGGTACGTTCTGACAAACACACGTCTTCTAAAACGCACAGGCGCACTATTAAACCTGCAGGGCCCTGCAGCTGTAGCGTCCTGCATCATGTTAACACCGATTCCCCATCACACTGATGACTTGCAGCTTAAACAGTGAAGCTTGTCGTATAGCGTCTGATTTTGTTTTTACTTTAACCAAATCCAGCCTGTCATCAGGTCAAGCATAACTCCATCATGTCTGTAATATATTTACATGGAGTTTCTGTCAAGAACTGAAATGCTTTCAGTGTTACATTTATTACAATTAAACACATGAACACATATTCAGCTGACTGAATGTAGCTTTGTGCAGAAAACCCCAGCTTTACAGCACAATATTAATGTGCCTCTGCAAGCATAGATTCTCATTACTATTCAGTAAAGTGGCTGGTGTCATTTCATTAGACACAAACATATTTTTTATAATAAAATTAGATCACATTCTCTTTTTTTTTCCCCGAGATGAGACAGCGCAAGTCGGGCTAGCTTTGTGACCTTTTTTCATCCCTGAAGCTAATGTGCATTATTTACAGAACATGGGACGGTATAGACATTGCAATTAACCAATTTTTTTTTACTAGTTGTTGTGATCACAAACACTTTGTGGACTTGTAAGAATCATTAATTTTTTCACTTCAGCAGATCTTTTCAAATATAACATGAGGAACACACACCACATGGAGTATTGCATAATGGGATTTTTAACAAGCCCGTGAGGTTGGTTGGAGTTTGGTTCGGAGTCAGAAGTTGTTGGGCTTGTCTTTTGTGCCTGTCTTATTGTGTAATCCCACATCCCGTCAAATCTGCAGCCTCAAGTCTTTATTAACTCTATAGAGATGTTAACGTGACAGCACTTTGAAGAAAATGAAGACAACTATGCACAGCAACGACATGACCTTGCCAAAACTGACATGCGCTGCAGCCTTTCCCCTTGCTCCTTTCATGTATCTCTCTCTTTGTTCTGTGACACATGGACATATTTTTTTGCGAATTGGGTTATAGTTCATTAATTTAAAGTTACATTCTTCACAACCTGATGATGATGACCAACTCCTCTAGTCTTACCTAAGTTATCTGCCTTTGCAGTAAAAAGCTAATCAGTCATTTCTCTTTTTGTCTTTGATCTGTACAGCAACCTTTAATGCCTCTAGAGTGGCTGTCATTCCCAGAGTGGGAATTCACTCCTCTTTTTATTATGAAGTTTTCATGACAGGATGTAACCTCTAATATCATCTTTGATTTTGAGATATGAATTTATTCCATCTTGTTCAGGCCACTATCCAAAAGCTGCTAACAGAGCGAGTGCAGCTCAACAGCCCAGCTGCCCCACCAAAGGAAGGATGGGTGGGTGTGCCTGAAGATAATCCTCACTGGGCTATTTACAGGTGAAAACAAAATATGCCCACACACGTAAACCTCATAAAGATGTTTTTGTCTCCCATGGGAGAAAACTGTCCATCTGATCAGACCAGACATTGCCAAAGGGGAGAGTGTGGTGAGTAATTTTTTACATATACTCTCCTGTAGACAAGGATCGATTTTACAGATGTTGAACAAAAACATCCGTCATTTTTTCAAGATGTCTTCTGTAAGAGAAAATGATAAGAATGCATCTATGATAAAGAGATATATGGCTCAACTTGATCCTCTGCCTAATCTCGTCCTAAATCAATAGAGAATGCACATGTGATGTCACCAGGACTTTGTCTACCATGTTGAGGGGAAGCCAGCTCAAAAATGTAAATATATATGAATACATATACTTAAATGTATAATATATTTTCATTTTGATATATTTTGATAGTATTTCATATTAGTACAGCAATTAAAATTTTTAATCGTGATTAATTGCATTAAGTTTTTGTCATTAATCACATTATGTGCAAAATGAAAAGTACTGCTATATGAATAAGATACAGTAACTTTTGATTTTCAAACAAACAGCTTTTAGCAGCAGTATTTTTCTTTTCAAGCAAAAATATGAGTGTATATTTATTTATTTATTACAAGAACAATAAAACATACCAAAAAACTTTACTGAATCCAATGGCATTGGCAGTCCGAAACTACTGAAAAAAAAGGAAATAGTCCTGAATGTATTGACTGAATGTCTGGCAGAACAAGACTGGGGCACGTGTTAAACAGAGTAACAATATTATTGAGGAAAGTGATTTTCTGCTAATGGAAGTTGGTGCACATTCTATATAGAATTTATTTCAAAACATGAACCTACTGTATTTGGCTACACAACAAGTTCACTTGGCCTTAGTTTACCTGCTGAATCAGGTGATCTTAACTGAAGCACGCCTCACCTGCAAAACTGTTTTCTTTCCACTTGTCATGAACAGTAATCCTGTTTCTGTCTGCAAATTCAAATGCCAGTTCACAGCATTTCTTTGGAGTGAGGCCATGAAACCGATCAGCCAGTTTTAGATGCTGAGTTCTTCTCTCCATCTCTGTGAAAATTATTTTTGCCTGTTCTATCCCACTGCACCTACTGTTTTCACTGCTTTTCCGCTTTCTTCCTCATGAATCTGAGTTGGGTTGATCTATCAGTCTGTCTTTTGCTTCTGCTCTTATGGACTTGTCACCCTTGACATCAGCAACTGCACTCCATCTCCTCAAGGCATGTTGAGCCCCAGTTTGTTTGTTTTTTCTCTTTATTTTCTTGGCATGATTTCTTTTGTATGAGGTCTAAAATGTAAAAAAGAAAAAAATCTGTTGTAGAATATAAAATTGAAATACCATTTTAGAAATTTTGGATTAATTTGTGCTGAATTTTGGCTCACTTTACCTCAAGCCATATGGCTCACGACCCAAATTCCCAATTTAGGGTAACCTTTAACTCAACGGTTAATATGGTTTAATGTGATTAATGTGGAAATGATCAACAAATATGTTATGCGTATTTAGACCAGGATAAATCTGCTGTGATGGGAATGTCATTCTAGCTGATACTGAGAAAATGTACTTTCATTGGCAAAAAAAAGCTTACTTACCATCCAACCATGAGTTTCTCCTTGTCACAGCTAGACATAAAGGCCTCTTCCAAAATGTGCGGTCGCATCAAGACAACAACAATGTACCATTGCATAAATATAAGGGATGCATCAACTTCCACTGGCTTAATCCACCCCACTCTGCCCTAATGATAACACGGAGATACAGTTTTTAATAAAATGTACAATAAACTTGTTTAAGCCCCACTCCAGACTTGCTATTCTTTAAAGGATATGTCTTTGAGGGTAAGGTCACGTGCCACTCTCTGGAAGAGGGCTGTTGTTTTTCTAACTGTGCCATTGTTACCCTGATAAGTATCTGTGAAACAGTTTGGTTAACAACCAAAGTTTAACATAGCTTAATTTTAACAATTTGTTTAAATAGGAATCGTACACCACAAACCTTTATAAGCTACTCTGTCTTTTTTATGACATAGCATCAAGCTAGCAACTTGGGTTAAGTTACAGCAACAGATATAAAAATTCCCACATCTAGTCCTTATTTGTGAGATTAGTTATTCCTCAACATTATAGTTTTGTCATATTCTCAGCTTGTGGGCTTGTGATCATATCTTAATTGTCCCATTAACATCATTAGCCCTATAACATGCTAATAATTAAGATTTACTACTGTGAGGAGATGAGATCAAAAATAGAAATAATCCCCAGGGTTTTCAGTTCAACACATCCATGAAGCTAATGTTCTGATTGGTTTATGTCTTATAGACGCCCTCTAACTGTTTATTTATGCTAAGTTATTGTGAGGATTCAATTAAGAGATTGCAGTGACATGAAAACTTTCAGAAAACAGAAAAGGGGACATTTTATGCCCTTTTTTTCCACAATCCGACACTACTTATTGAGGTCTTGATGAAACATCTGTCGGATACTTTGGTTAAATAATACAGACTGTTAAGTTTCATTAATATACACCTCCATTCAAGCAAATCCTTTTGGGAGTTATGGAGTGACCGCCATGACTCCACTCCAAACCCTTTCTTCCCCAGGGTCTGCCTCCTTTTAAATCTATAACACTCAATAATCCTTGGAGCATATAATTACTATAGCATGAAAGACAGTAAATAGCCTCAGTAACTAGGACTACACGTCTAACTGATATTTGTCTTGCAATTTTATTCACAAATACTTAACATTTCCCTCAGCTATATGCCTGTGGTCCCTCACAGGCATTTGGGGAGGTTACCAATTTCTCTTTTGGTCACAATCTTGTTGCAAGTCATGTGTTAAACTTGTCCAAGTTATTAAAACATGGACCATAGAGTACAACAGCTGCTGGACAGTTAATAACACCATAGAGCACTTATGCTCTAATTCTTTCATCACATATTGGCTCCATAAACCCTGGAGTCCCCCTGGCGTCCTGTCTTTTTAAGTTTTTAGTGGCTTATGTAAAAAAAAAAAAAAATCCCAATTGCTTATAAAGCCAATATTTCACCAATATTTGTTTTTAATGGCCATTATTAGTGCTGTGCAGATGGTGCATTTAGTGGAAGTTGAAATTTCCATCTTCCAACTGGTAAAACTTTGGAAAGTGTCAATCTGTCAGATATTTCCTTGTCATGATATAAAATATAAAACAAAGTGCTGGTTCGAGAATTATTAACTTTATTTCTTTAGCTTAATGAATTCTGTAACTAATGATGAGATTTTATGTTAATAGCAAGAGCAAAAAGAGTTCCAGCTTCTTACTTCCTTGGTACAGTGAATGCATTAATCATCTGAAGTTGAGGTTAGGCAGAGATAAAGATGGAGGAGGTTGAATAACTTTGTGCGGTATGTTCACCCTGCAAATCTAAACAGCTCATGGAAACTCACATCTTTAGACATAGAGGGCTCAAAACAAAATGCCAGAGTTGTAATTTTTATAAAATTTTGGTTGGTAGTGACTCAGACACCTGAAGCACAGGAATTATTTTTTTTTTCCTTAATATGTCACGTTTGATTTGGTTGAAAGGATCTCCGATACTTTAAAAGTTTAATTTAAATTTAAAGTGGGCCTGCAGCCAGTAAGCTTTCCTTTGCACAGACAGTCGCTTTGGTTTGTCAGTGAATGGAAAAGTAACCAGCGGCTTTACACATCCTGCAATGAAAGTGTCAAGTGAAAAACTTTTTATATGAAATAACTATCATATGTTGCAGTTGATGGAGATAAAAAGGATTACTTATGCCCGCAATTTAATCAACTGAATAATTCCTGGTTAAAATTTGTGTGGACATTCTATCAGCCTGGTAAACTATCTTCATCCTGTCCTCTAAGCAATGTAAATTGTTCAAAGGCAATGCAGCAATTCACACATTTCAGAAGGTTGAATTATTACATTTTTGGTATTTTACATGAAAGATGGTTTTAATGATCATAAACAGTAGTTTTCCCATTAATTTTCACTGATGTTGTATTAGTTTTCGTCTTTTGTGCTGCACTCTCTCTAACACAGACTCTATTTTCTTCATCCCTCTCCAACTCTTCACTGTATCTTTGGTCCTCTTTCACCCAGAGACTGGATCCAAGCCCTGTCTGCCTACGCCACCTCCAGCTTCTTGCGGGCTGGAGAGCTCGGAGCAGAGATCGGGGAGCCGTGGGTGGTAGCAAATTCAGCCATTTACCTGTGGAACTATAATAGCCACTTGCTGGCAGCAGGACAATTCCAACTCCTGCTTCCTACTTTCCGGAGTCTCGTGGAAATGCTCCGAAGGACTAAGGACACTGGGTTGTGCAAGTTTCTTAATTACACTGCCATTTTATCCCAGATATTAATCATACCAAACAAAATAGTTCAGGGGTTTGGACTGGGTGACTTTAAATAAGTTTTTCTTAATGCTAAGAATAGGACCAATCAGCTTCACCAGTAATGAATTAGATTAATTTTGTGCACTTTGCTGTTGATGAGAACTTTCATCTTTCATAAGTTTATTATTTAAAAGTTGTCAGCATTTGAGAAATATGAAACGGGGCTGTTTTTAGACGGATGACTGCACGTCTTAAATTATTCAGTGGGTTTTGAGAGACTTTCATCAGCCCAGCAGTCATTTTATCGACTCCCTGCTGGGTTTACAAACTCTTTCTGTTCAGGTAAAATTTAAAAGGGATTACTTTTCAAAGCTAACAATAGCACAAGGCGCATTTATCCCCTGAAAAATAATATTTTCAGCCCAGGCAAGTTGATTTATGAAAATCCTTGCAAACTTGTTACTTTGTGGCCCTGAAGCTCACTCAGAACATAGAAGCTTTAACTCCGCTTTTGTTTTTTGACTCAAGAAATTAGCAGCAAATGCCCATGTGAATATATCTGTGTTGATATGAAACAGTGTTTCTATTTTCAGGAAGAACTAAAAGATGTTTTGCCTTTAAAACTTTTATCATTTCTTATTCTCAAAGATGTCAGTGTGGAGTTTATTCTTTGTGTTGTGTTTCTCAGGAACCGTGCCTTGTGTGTGCTGCTGTGTAACGCTGTGGCTCGGGGATTGATGCAGCCTCTGTCTGAAAGAGAGAGTGCTGAACCTGCTCCAGCAGGGGACAAAGGGAAAAAAGGGCCTGAAAAGGGCGCCAGCACCCATGCGGTACTTTTAGACCCTGCTGCCTTGCAGGATGCCCACATGGCATTAGAGGTATGTCAGTGTGTGTGTGTACTGAGGTGTGGTGGGGCAACAGAAACCCCTGTGTGACTATGTAAATCCACATATTAAAAAAAAAAAAACATTAATAGGTGTGGGTACCTGAGAATTGTTTTTACCTGCGAAACTGTTTTAAAGACATTTTTAATTGAAGTCTATTTTGTAAAGGTAATGCCAAAGTTGGATGTTGGCATGTCTCAGTAACATTTTATGAAACCTCTTTGATGCATTTTTTTCCTTTGCCATGTTAAAACTCCCCACATCAACGTAACTTTCAAATTAAATTGTGACTTTTTTTCTTTTTTTTTTTAAGCCAGTGTTAATTGAACTCATTTGATGAAGATAAGAGACAGTCATCCTATAGAAAGAATACTCCAGATCAGGGTACTTTATTTCAGTGCTGGGCAACAATTGAAATCACAATTAATTCCATGATTTTTTGCTATTAATTGTGATTAATTGAATTGTTATATGCAGATTGCAGTGACTTCAAAAGCAGTGTATTGCACATTGCTCTTTTAAACCACTGCTATATGAAGAAAGATGCAGGAAATAAGCTGCTTTTTAACCACAGTTTTCTGTTTACAGACTAGCAGTAAAACATTTCTTGTAAATATCAAATTAATTCATGTAATAAAATGATATATGTCTGACAAAGCAGGATGGAAATGTCAGGAATTATTTGTTAAAACGTGTAGAAATCAGCAGTATGAGTTCAAGGCTGTGTGATCCTGCCTTCCTTCTAAACACAGAGAGGACAATATCTTATTTCCAGCTATCAGGTGTGTTTTCCTGCTGTTACATACAGGATTATAATCTCAGCACTAATTCATCGTGAGGGTAAGCCAGGTTTTTAATGATTTTTTTAAAACTGAAGTCCTTAAAATAAAAACAAAATGCTGTGAAAAGAAAGAAATCTTGGGCTTTGCACTTCCTATAGAAATTCGGTGAAAAGAGCGCAGTTTGTTGGGAACTTGTTTTCAGCGAGTGTGTGCTTCTTTCCACATGTGGATGGAGCAGAGATTCAGTGGATGGAGGCAAATATAACACTGGTTCATGTCAGCATGGCGCACCTCAAATGCTTGAGATGTATGATGATAGCTAATCCAAGCCAGTGCCCCCCCCCCCCCCCCCCCCCCCCTTTACCAGTGATTTGTCTGTATGTGCAATCAGAGCCAGACCAGGTAGCAGACATGTTTGGGCTGAATCAGGGCTACTTTTGGCACTTATGTCTCTGTTGCAGCACTGGTAAGTGTTGTGTGGGCCAGAAGCGGACCAGACGTCAGTTGCTGACCTGGTGGATGATTACGGCAAGTTTTGTGGGCCAGAAGATTTCCTAATACGGGAAGCCTTCTGTAGGATCATTTCCTTGTGGGCCACATGTGGTGATCATGTTGCTGAGTGAAGCTAGTGAAGGCCAAATTTGGGCCAAACATTTTTTCACTATATGGGAGTGAACACTGGACTTTGAACAAACTGCTTGTATTTATACCTGAAGGTAGATTTGTTTTGCAGCGAGATGACATTTATACATACATGGAAACTATAGATCAAATGCAACATGAAACAACAAAAAGAAAAATATACAATTGAATTAAACAATTAAAAATGAATGTGCAGACTAAGGCTACAGCCTATTTAGGGACTAAGAACTTCCATCCGAAGGGAAGAAGCTGGATCTTTCTGCGTTCCTGAAGGGGGGAGTCATTCAGAAAAAAAGAAGCTGTAACTGTCTGGTATCCAAGGCTGTTAGTAAAAGCATTGATTCACCAATAAATCCAGATGACCATATAATTCTTTAAGGCATTCCTCTCCTACAAAGGAGCGACTGAGTCATGACACCAAGGAAAAGATAAAACGGATTCAATAGAGGTAGGATAAAATGTATTCATTTTGTCATGTTTAGTAGAAAATAAGATAACATACCTTCTTTTGGGGTTGTTGGGTGCACGATGTAGCAAACATGCATGACAGCCCAACTGGGGCCTATAACCATGGCACTGCAGATAATCAAAACACATTTCACTGTGTTTCACTGTAAATAACTGCTGTCTGCCTCTTTCCTTTCAGACCGATTGTGTTGTTTTGAGCCGTTTCTTTCTGATCTTTATGCTGTGGAAAAAAAAAGTCTGAAATCTCAGATCTCAAAGCTTAAGAACTGTTTGGAATCTCTGAAAAAGACTTGAAAGGAGTTTTTTGAGGGGTGTGTGCACGATCTCTGTATGCAGTGTGTTCAATAAATTAAATTTTAATTTTTGTGCACACATTACACAGAAAGCATTTTGTTTGACACCACGAATAAACAGTCGAAGAATTTAGACTTTTAAATTTAGATATTCACTTTCCAAACCACACTTTAAAGCAGGAGTGAGGGACTTTTAAATTTAAATCTGATGGATCTGGAGTGAAATGCCCTCACTGATGTAGCTTTATTGATGGATTGTGCCTGAACTGAGTGGGGAGCAACCTGCAAGACTCCTTTCAGATGCAACGTTGTGCACAAAACAAGAAATTAAGTGCATAAATATAAATAAAATCAGCTGACAGCACAAACAAACACTTTTTGGTACTGATGTAGCTTTACCTTGTCATAATCACATGTCCCTGGTATTTCTCTCTCCACAGAGGGGGGAGGCAAAAGCTCAAAACCAGGAGTCTCAAACATCATAGATAACTTTTAATCTCCAAGATTTGTTGTTTTCCGTTTTCTACAGATAATGACCTGTTTTACAGGAAAATCTGCACCCTTTTTTATGTTAGTTTGGAAATGTACTTTATGTTGCGATTGATAACACGGAGGTAGCAAAAAGAGCTGCTAAGGAAGTATTCTTTTTTTCTGAAAACTTGAATATGAGTTGTGCTTCTGCTTTAAGACACTATTAATGTTTCATAAAGGTGTACGCCACCGCATCACACAAGCACACTAAGCAAGCAAATGCATGTATGTTGTTGCTTATCGGTAAAAGCATATGTACTGTATGTGGACCTGTGTTTTAGAAAAGGCATTTCTGGAAGCATCAGTTCTCCCTCAGTAGAATACCTTGACAGATATTGACGCGTAACATCACTAACATCCTGTGATTTATCCGACCAAGCATGCACACACATGCAAACGCACTCGCGTGAAGCTTTCATGACTTGGTTTTCCTGTGCTGCCGATGTCTGATATCTCTGTCTTCTTTGTTACTAATTAAACCCTTTATCCTTCCCCCTTTTTTATTCTAAGGCTCCACCGTGAATATCTGCTCTAACTTAAGATGAAAGAGACTTTATCATTGAATTATTAACTAAATTTTGTGGTGTCTGCTTCCTTTCTGAAGGAAAGATGGAGGAAATGATCCTTTGCCAGACATTTTTATACACTGTATAGCAGGTTCAGATACCCTGTCTGACTTTCAGCACAGTCCTGCTGAGTTCTCTGTGGCTGGGAAAGGGCCTCGGGCCAGGACAAGTCCAGGACATGTTGACTTCAGATATGTGTCTCATTGTACATTATATAATAGATTTGAAACACTCTTTGTCATTTTAGACATGGGTTCATGAAGTTTCTGGTTATGTTAAGGCCATTTAACGTGCTCTACCTGTGCTTGTGAGACTGTTTATAATGTGAGATATCCTAACCGATGTAAAACTCATTACTTTTCCCTTCTCTTTCTCCCAGCTGTGTGACTATGCCCTCCGCATATCCAGCTGCCACATCACTGGGGAGACTGTCCCTATCGCAGTAATGAAACAAGTGTTAACAACATGGGTGCAGACCAAGAGGCTTTTGCAACAGCAGATGGACGTATTAAAAAATGAGGTACCTGTTTTTCTTTTCCAGGTTTATAATTTTATCATTACTTTCTAAGAAACATCTTACTTTATTTTCAACAATGTTCTTTGTATACTTTGAGATGTATAGCCACACAAACATCATACTGTTGTTTTAAGAATTTCTTAGCCTCTTTCATGTCTAAGTCAAACATGAGATCATTTGGAACTGGCACAGTCTCTACAAGAAGATGGGTGTGAAATGCCTTTTATAGTGGACTAGCATTGGCTTTAAACAAGACATGAATAGTATGTTCAGAGAAAGAAGTTTCTCTCGAGTTGAGCCTCCACTGTTTAACCTCATTTCTTTCAACTTTACTTTTGTTTGTTGGGAACAAGACCGTACTGTTAAAAAAATTGTGTGAAAAGTAAATATATTATTAAGTTAGGTGAATGCTTTTGAAGTTGTGATGAGTGTAACACTTCATTTTCAGTTATAGGATTCCATTGACTGGATAAAAACCTTCAATTATATAACCTGTCAGAGTACTTACTCTCTTTTTTCTGATGTAGCCATGATGATCAAAATGTGGAGTAAAGCTAATTTCAAACCCTCTTGTGTAATAACTTTCACCTTCATTCTGAGGAGCTGTCATGCTTTTTTATATTTATACTAAGATTTAAAAAAAAAACACACAAACAGCTAATTTAGAGGCTTTGTATTATACAACAAAATATGTGAACCAAAAAGGGGAAAATTGTGTTCTAATTAGATCCTATTCTAAATGTATCCTGGATTATGGGCCATATGTACTTATTCAGTATTGTGCTTATGGAACTGTAGACTTTGCCACAGATGCTTAATGATTGCATCAACCCTGTCCAAATTGCAGCTTTGTGCCTGCTGGTGTGTGATCATCTCATAATGTTCCAATTGTACTACTTTACGATGGGACAATAAAAAAAAAAAGAAAAGGAAATTGAACCAGTTACAAACCGGGTTTATATGTAATTGGAAGTCCTCCATTATCAACAGCATTAACAGCCAGCTCAGCAGTATTTGGGACAAAAAAAACCTACAACTCCAAATCCCAAAAAGTTCTGAAACTGTGGAAAATAAAAACTGAACACAATACCTTACAGATCTCATTGACCTTCTTCTCCATTCAGAATATAATATAGAAAACGCATTAAATGCTGAAAGTACATGTACATGACAATTCAAGGTGCTTTACATAAAAACATTAGAAACTTTACAGAGAGGTGCACAAAACAGGGCAGGGCCACGTTTATCACTGAGTTGCAGCTCTTCTGTTTTTAACAACCTTTCTTGAACATTTTGGAGTTGCAGGACCTTTAGGAGAAGAATGCTGTCGCGTGTAGAATCATAGCTGCTTATCAGTCCTGGTTCTTTGTTGTGTTCTGTCTCCAGATTCTCAGACTTTTGATGAAATCATTTACTGTAGATGATGAAATATTCATAGTATTTATTTTTTTTTTATTATTTTTTTTTAAAAAGGATTTTTGGACTGTAGTCACCTTGATTTAATATAGGCTCAACAGGAAAGGGGATCAGACAGAGTGAGGAATGACATGCAGCAAAGGGCCCCAAGTCGGGATTAGAACCTGGGCCAGCTGCACCGAGGAGCCGTAGCCCCTTTATATGTTTTTTACTCTTTAAACTCGTGTTTAAGTGTTTAATATCATTCTGAAATTGCTCCATAATTTGAAGACTTTTTTTTTTTTTGTAGATGAAAGAAAATCTGCCCATCTTTAGTCTGCACCTCTGAGGTGGTCTTATCATACCAAATCATACTATTGCTGCCAATTCACCTCATTAGTTGCAACATGTTCTTTTTTCTGTTCCTTTTTTAGTACCACTTACTTTTGTGATTAAGCACAAGTTCTGTACAGCAAACAGTATCAGCAGCGATCTAGAAACTACTACATGCTATACGTCTTTCAGAGATTAACATTGCTTAACTGTTCATGCAGACTGACCCAGTCCGCCCTCTAACTAAAAACTTGTACTCTGCCTGCTTATCTACTTTGGGATTCTTGAGCATACCAAAGACCTCCTCAGGGTTACCAAAAATAACAAAATGGTGCTAGTCCCTCCAGGACCTGCCAGCTATCTGAACTAGGAAAAGCCAAAAACTCAAAATCTCATGTGGCAAAACATAACTTCCCTAATTACAAACACAAACTTACCAAGCACCCAGATTTGCTACTGCTGCTGCTAGATGGAAGGAAGGAGAGAGATAAACCACGCACCGACCCTTATAGACGCAACCCACAAGCTGCAGGTGCTTGCAACTCAGCTCATGGAGTATACAGTAAAACCGGATCTAGCACTCTGCCATGTAACAGAGCATGTTGATGTTTGAGAATTACAGATGTCTTTTCTAGAGCTCATTCTGTGATGCATTCAGCAGCGGACAGTAATAAAGTTTTCAGCATGCTTTCTTTGTTTTTCCATTTGCAGTGCGAGAATGACAAAGTGTCTTCCATGATTAGTGTGATTGTCGGAGTGGAGATGCTCCAGTGCAATAGGAACCCCGGGCAGATGGACTTTTCCGTTCCCAGTCTCTCAGCAGTATGTACCATTCTCTGTGTGTTTTCCTACTGTAGCCGAGGTCCAGATGGCAGCAGCATACGCCACAATGACCTTTGAGCCCACTGAGCCCGTCTACATCGAATCATGTCTCAATATAGAGAAATGGTGTGCTTTGATCATGATGCTTTGGTCTCATTATCATAGATTTCTTTGGCATGAGATGGGTTGTCCATTTTGTCCACAGAGAATAGCTCTTTCTGACAGTTTGACCCTTTGGTGTGTCCCCCACCCCACCCGATGCTCTTTCATCTTCCTGTCTCCCTTTGGTCATCTCCTTTCACTTTCAGTTTTTCTGCTTACTTTCAGTCCTCTTCTCTTGAATCTGTTCCTGTTTTTCTAATACACCCTACCTCCCTACTTGTCCTGTTCTGTCTTTCATTTTTCCTCATCCTTCCCCTTTTCATTTTGCATAGATCCCCCCATTTTTTGCTCTCCTTATTATACCTCCTGCTATGTCATTAAAACCTTTATTTCTTATATTTTCCCTAAATTCCTCCACTTTTACTCCACTTCTCTACTTTATGGTATTTTTTTTTTTATATTTAGCTCCTTCCCCCTTTATCTCCTTTCTTTCCCCTTTCATCTCTTTCCTCATTGTTCCTCCTGCATTATTACTGTCTTTTGGTTTTCCCACTTCTCCTCTTCTGAGCTTGCCTTGCTTAACCCCCTCCTCTGTCTTACCCCTTTCTTGTTTTGATTCTTTCCTCTCCTTGCCTCTCCTGTTTCCCGCCCTACCTCATCTTTTAGTCTTTTCTCACACTCCCCTCTCCAAACCCCTCCTTTCCTCTCACCACCTCCATTTTCCTTTCCTGACCATTTTTTTTCCTACCCCCTGTCCTCCTGTAAAGCTGGTGAGCCTGGCGTCTGAGTGCAGCTGGTCGGACGCCGTGGTGGAGTTGCAGGTGTGGTGCCAGCTGGCTGCCTTCTGCCACCATGTCAAAGACCACAGCTTGGTGTTACGTTGCACCCGGAGCGCTCTGCAGCTGGGAGAAGCAGCGGCAAAGAGTCTCAACACCACGCCCTGTGTTTTGTATGTGCAGTTATAAGTTATTTAAACAAAAAGACAATTTTATAAATACTTGAGAGGATTTGTGGCTTTTTCTGAACATATGCACACATGAGGATGTGTTTGCTTTGCTGTAGGTAGGTGATATAAGTCATTCTGAGGAGTAAGTGACATCTTGTGCACACTGAAGAGAACTGCACTCAATATGAATGACAGAATTTAGTAATTTCTTACGTGAAATTATAGAGTTGCTGTAGTTTAGTTGAGTTATTATCAGATTGAATAACATACATTTCTTTTATCTGTAGGTATGGTCCAACTGCAGTGAATGAAATGCTGAGCAGCGCAGCCTGTTTGAGAGGTTTGAGCTTAGTCCATGAGTCCAGTGGAGACCTAGGCACTTACAAAGAGGCTTTGAAGGTGCTTCTGTCCAGTGTCAGGTACTGTTTAGCATGGATTGATATATTAACTAAAGCCTTAGGCTTAGCTTTTATCTGACTTTCTTCATCTCGTCCATAGCTTTGCAGAGAAAGCTGACAATCGAACACTGTGTGTCACGGCTGCTGTGCATTACTGGAACTCTTGTCTGCCTCTGACACGGAGCCCGGAGGAAAGATGGCAGCTCAAAGAGCACCTGGAGAAGATCCTTAATGCCCTTGTTCACACCAGCAAACATGAAAGCGTATGAATCCACAATTGAATATTTAAAAAGCATTTTTCACGTTGCTTTTTGGGGACTTTGATCCAGCCTGGGGATTTTCTCCATTGTTGACAGAATCTGTTTTGCTGCACCTGGCCTAAATACATATGTAGGATGAGATTTGCATGAAACTGCCACCCTGGATTTCTGTGATGTTTTACAACTTGGCTTTATTAATGCGGAAACTTCACACCAGAGCTGAAGCAATTAAGCAGCACAGCAGAGAGTGCAGCCAGAACCACAAAGGTTGTTCTGCTCTACAATGAGATGTATTAAAGCTACTTCCCATCTGAAAAAAATCCCCAGAATGTAGCTATACTGACAGAACTAAAGTTCACCTTAAAGAAAAAACACATAAAAAAAAAAACAAGAGCTGAAAAGAAGCAAGGACTGACCTTTTGTGTCCATTTTCATTGTTTCCTTCCTTTGATTCCTAAAGTTTATGTTGGAGACTGTCAAGCTGAGAAAAATGGGGTCAAAGTTCTTAAACTTGCTCTGTTTAATGCTTAAGTTGGTGAAAATGTGTTTCTCTGTATGCTGCTAGGAGAACTTAGGGGTGTGTTCAATTATGCGAAAACATCTCCCCCGCCAGGGGGATAAACAGTAATTCAACTGCAAAATAACTTAAAATGTATAATTAAAGGCAGCTCATGTGAGGATTCAAATGATGCTCATCTGCGGTGCTCATTCCTGCAATACTTGACACAGTCATGAAGGGCTGCAAACGTATGCACCAACTGTTGGTGCTTGATTAACTGGGAATGGCACATTTCATGCACAAAGGCAATTCAGAGTGTTTTACATAATGCATTAAGGTCTTTAAAAAAAGAGTATTAAACAAAATAAACGGCTTAAATCCTTTTAAGAACACAAGCAAATAATAATAATTTTTCTGGACTTCTTCATTTTCACTCTGTGGGACCAAATGTGAACATCAAAAATCAATTTTTTCTTATCCCTGTATGAGCCCATCTTTCACTAAAAACATTAACCTCTAGTATCACCAACACACCTTTCTCTTGTTGGTGTTGAAATGTTAATCCTTTTCCTCTTTAATTTCAGAAACAGGGCAAAATGAAAGGATTACTGCCATTAAGAGCATTGCCTGGAGGGAGTTCTACACATGGAGCAACAAGTAAGAGCTAAAAGGACACTAAGGTTGATCTTCTGGCTACATGGTAGCTCTCCACATCAACTAATGGGGAATTATATTTACATTTCTGTGTCTAGTTAGATATAATTTCTCATCCACAATCATTAACAAAATTATGAAGATGCTTGATTATCATTTCAATGTGTTTGATGTGTAGAAGATGATGACAAGGACCTAACCTTGAGAGCAGCCATTTACAGTTTGTTGCTCCACATCCACATTGATAAAGAAGACTTTGAAAGTGCCCTGCAGCTGCTGGACAAAGCTGTTAGAGAAATGCCTCGTACCCGGCATCAGCTGTGAGTAAAATAAAAACTAAATAAGTCACAGAGGACTGGGGGAAGGAGATTAGAAATGGGTTAGAAAGATGCATATATATATATACAGACGAACATTTTATTATTCTCTCTGTTCTCCCAGATCCCTGCTCAAACGTAGCATACTGGTTAAAGCACGCCTGGGAAAAAATATAGTGCTGGACATGCAGAATTTACAAGATGAAGGAAGTCAGAGCTGCTCGTCGATGTGGCATCAGGCGGCAATGTATGCTGACAGCATCAACCAACAGCTAACCTGCTACCAGAAAGCCATCACCTCTCTTGTGGTAATGTCTCTGCTGCTGCACCACTTTTAACTTCTTCACCAAAAAGCTAGTCATTTAATTCATGCAGATGGATCATTTCGAATTATATTGGAAAGTTTTAATCAGGAAGTTTATCTTGTGTGTTTGTTTTTCTATTAGGCATTTACAGTAGTTCTGAGTAGAGGAAATGTTTCTAAAAGGCTCTAGCACCATCATGTGGAGATAGCATGTCATTACAACTGTTTTTGTGTCCTGGAACATAAGATTAATGTTACTTGTGTACCAACCCATATAAGCCCTTTACTCACTTGGGAATGGGTTAAGCTTATTGTGAGATTGAGGCTTACAGTTTCTGCTTTTACCGAAACAAGTAAAGGCAGCATTTTTTTCATGGCTTTTGTATTTCTTCTCACTTTTATAAACAGAACACAGAAACTCAGTGGCAGAAGGTTAGCATTCTGCTAGAATTTGCAGAGTGGCTGTTCAGTCATGATTTCCCCACAGCAGATGCCCGACTCCATGTTCAGTGGGCCATAGACATCCTTTTACAACTGCAACCTGGACAAGTAGGACAACCAGGTGAGAATCAGTGAATCATCTTGTCTATTGTGTACATATACATGTGTCACAGACTGGTCAGTGTAGTTAATTTTCCTACTGTGCTCTCTAATATCTATAGGGAAAGGTAATAGTACACACATTGGAATTATGAAGCAGGTTTCTCCAAGTTCCTTTGTCACATGGGTTAATTTAACTCTTAAAAGTTAACTACAGCAGTGCTTCCATGAGAGCTACTGATTATATTGTCAACAATTTCTCAGGAATGATAGTGTGTTATTCTGTGAGGTAAATTGTGATCAATAGCTTACTATTATAATATGTAAATCCACATTGAGTGATCCATGATAAAACCATTATTTATCATATTTTCACAATAAAAAAAAGGGTCGCTATCACTACTATGTTGCTAAGAGACCTCTATTTTGACCTGGAAATTAAGATGAAAACACTTCCTGTCAAATTTTCGACCAATTAAATAGCTTAAATTGACGATAATGTCCTTTAGTGACATGGAAGTTATATGTCTGTCTGAAAAGAATAACAATAATGGAAGATCTATTGATACATTCATTATGTGTAATTCTAGTCTCATAATCTCACAACAGTGGCTGTCCTGAAAAACTATTGTCTGTATGTTGACTGTGATTAAAAGGTTGATGTTCTACATGCATTTTTACATGAACAAACAAAACAGGCAGACAAAAATATCCAAAAAAGGTTTGGAGTTTTAAGGATTATACGTGCACATTATAGATGGATGGATAGATGGATGGATAGATAGATAGATAGATAGATAGATAGATAGATAGATAGATAGATAGATAGATAG
>JAOXYM010000017.1:4996115-5007618 GCA_028567055.1 Leptatherina wallacei | reverse complement strand
ATATCTGCCGCCTGTCAATCAAAAGGACACGCCCCTAATTATGAAGAATTTTAAGATTAAATAACATCTAAATAGATAAGGTAGAATTATTTTCACTCCCCCCACAGTTGTCACGAATGTAAACTTGACCTATTAAACCTAAAATGTTTTTTTGTACCAGGCTGTAAATGTTTATTTTTGCTGTAAAGTTGGCCTTTTTAACATGGGAGTCTATGGGGATTGACTCCCTTTTGGAGCCAGCCCCTAGCGGATGAGGGGGGAACTGCAATTTTGGTGACTTCCGCATAGGCTTCACATTTCTCAGCCGGAGGTTGCCTATTGGGAGACACACATACGCAGCAACATCCCATAGCAATCTGCAGATAGTGTTGTTATGATGGCTCACTTGTGATAACAGAGACACCATCCAGCCAGATGATCTACATAAAGAGAGCATTCAGAAACACCATCTTTGTTAAATTTAGCATTTTAAACCTCAGACTTCAAGGAAAACAAACACTGAGACCAATTGATGTTTCTGAGGAGGTAAACTGTCCTCTGCATTGTGCTCCTCTACAAAAATTCAGAATACACTGGGGAGAGTCAAACAAGTTATAGATGTTTAAAGTAATGTAATGATGTGTCTCTGGGGTGGTTCTCTGGCTCAAACCAACCTTGAACCAGTAATGGAAATATTCTGGTAGGAAATCGGTAACAAACCATGTGACTCTCAGATATAACCAAGCTGAAAGGGCAGAAACATAAGCATCACAGAATAAAATTCCCAAACTGATGCTCCCAGATAGCAAAATCTAATTGAACCACCATTGAAACAACACCCATAAATATCTTATCTAAGCAGATGTCTGACATTAAAACCAAACTGAATGTGCTCTTTGTGACTAATATTGGATAAATGTTGCATTTTCTACCAAGATATTTATTCAACTGTAATGTAAAATGTCAGTCAAAGATACATTTTGGTTGATTTAATATCAACCAAAACATTATAGCAACAATTGTAAAGCATTCATCAAACATTAATTTTATTTCTCTTCAAAATTCAAACAAGGCTATATTAAATTATCTCTTGTTGTGTTACACCATATTTTGCTCAACTTTTAGCCCTTATAATAATTAATGAAAGACCTTTCCAGAGAGCTTATCTTAATTTACAAAACATGACAGAAAGAGAGCGTTTAATAATCTGATTTAATTAGAGAAAATCAAAACAACATTTAGAGTTTTACAATATTAATATTATCTTTTTATTGTTGATGTCATAATATGTGTTGCACCACTTTTTTTGCAGTTTGTCTGAAGGTTGGAGGACAGATTCGATCTGAACTGCTGGGATGCAGCTGCAAGAGACAAGACCTGACAAACAAAACAAGTGTTAAGGTTAAGAATTAGAAGACAAGGATAATACAAGCCGAATTCCAGAAATGTTCTTTAAATCCTAGCAAAATTAAATCTAATAGACCTTCAAATCACATGAGCCAATAATTTAGTCATAACAGAACATCCAGAACATAACAGATGTCTAAACTGAGAAATTTTTCAATTTTATGCACAAAATGAGCTCATGTCAAATGTGATGCTGCTACAGGTTTCAGAATAGTTGGTACGGAGCCTAGTTACCATGGCTACCATGGTGTAGCATCTCCACTTCTTTTCAGAACAGTTTGAAGACGTCTGGGCGTCGACATTATGAGTTCCTGGAGTTCTGGTGTTGGAATTTGATCCCATTCTTGCCTGATACAGGTTTCCAGCTGCTGAAGAGTTTGAAGCCATCTTTGATGTATTTTTGTTAAATGATGCACCAAATTTTCTATAGGTGAAAGATGTGGACTGCAGGCAGACCAGTTCAGCATCAGGACTCTTCTCCTGTGAAGCTATGCTGGTGTAATAGCTGCAGTATGTGGTTTAGCATTGTCCTGCTGAAATACACAAGGCCTTCCCTGAAATAGACGTTGTCTTGAGGGGAGAAGTTGTTGTTTTAAAACCTTTATATACTTTTCAGCTTCATAGTTTCTTCCAAAACCTGCAAGCTGCCCGTACCATATGCACTTATGCACCCCCATACCATCAGAGATGCAGGCTGAGCTGAACACTGATAACATGCTGGAAGGTGTTCTTCCTCTTTGGCCTGGAGGACATGGCGTCCACGATTACCAACAAGAAGGGCAAATTTGAACTCGTCTTACCAAAGAACACTTTCCCACTCTGAACCAGTTCATTTCTGATGAGTCTTGGCTTACAAGACACAATCTGGACCAGGTTCCAATATGGCTTCCGCCATGGATGATAGAGCTTTAGTTGCATCTGCAGATGGTACGGAGGATTGTGTTACCCACAGTAGTTTCTGGAAGTATTCATGGGCCCATTTACTAAGGTCTGAGACAATCATTGTAATGAGTGATGCCGTGTCTTCTGAGGGCCCCAAGGCCTTGTCCCTTACGCATGGACACATCTCAAGCTTCTTTGAATCTTTTGATGATGTCATGCACTGTAGATGATGAGAGATGCAAAGCCTTTGCAATTACACGTTGAGGCACATTGAAGTATTCCACAATCTTTTTACGCACTCGTTCACAGGTTGGAGAGCCTCTGTCCATCTTTACTTCTGGGCGGCTCTGCTTCTCTAAGACATCCTTTTTATAGCTAATCATGTTACACACCTGATATCAGTTACCTTGATTACTTGCTGGATGTTCTTTGTGAACTTTGTTGCCCCCATGCCAACTATTCTGAGACCTGCATCACATTTGACATGAGCTCACCTTGTGCATAAAATTGTCAAATTTCTCAGTTTAGATATGTGTTATATTATGTATGTTCTGTTGTGAATCAAACATTGGCTCATGAGATTTAATTGTCTTTTAGTTTTCATTTTGTTCAAATTAAACAAATGTTTCTGAAATTCAGGTTGTGCTCATTTGTTGTGTATGTTGGGGCAGAAAGAAAATGCTAGATGACGGTAGACTTCTAGCTGCTCTCACTTTACATTCTGTCTGGGTGGTGAGAACTCTCAGATACATAGTGGATGTTTCAAAGTTTAAGACACCAAGTTCTGCTGTGATTAATGTTCTCCCTTTAGCTTATCACAGCCGAGCACTGCTACTGTAAAGCAAGGTGCTCCACTTACTGTATGTCCTTTTCAGAGCTCCTCAACTGTGAAATTGAGAACTTTTTAATAAAAAACTTCTTTGGAGGTCTTTCATGAATCCATATGTAAGAATTTACTGCAAATTAACACCTCGTGTGCGAGGAAGTAATATGAAATAATCTGGTCATTACCGGGTCTTAAAATGAGTTCAAATGAACAACAACACGAGACATATTACACCCTGTTTTTATTGCAAAAAGTTTTTTTGCACAATGTTTTTGCTTTTTTGTTATACATAACTCCTCATTAAACAGCTTGCAGAACAAACTTAAGCAGCAACAATTTAAAACAATCATTTTCTGCAAGACATTTTTTATTTCAGGTCTCTGTAGAGTCGTTTTGCCCACTCTTCTTTGCATTGCTTCACTTTATTAAGATTTGTGGGCATCTGTTCATGCACCGCTCTTTTCACTTCCCAGTTCTCACTCTGGGCTTGGAGTTGGGTTCTGAACTTGATTCGGCTATTTCATCACCATGATTCTTTTCTTTTTCATCCATTATGTTGTTGATTTCCTGCTGTGCCTTGGATAAATGACTGAAAGTTTTAGCTGTCAGTCAGATAGCTTCTAAAATACTTTGTTTACAGCAGAGTTCATGGTCCACTCAAAGACTGCAAGGTGTCCAGATCTTATGGCAGAACAACAAGCCCAAATCATCAACCCCCCACCACGATGCTTGATAATTGTTGTGAAGTGTTTGTGCTGATATGCTGAGTTCGGTTTTCAGCAAACATTATGATCAAACACCTCTCCTTTAGTCTCATCTGTTCAAGCTAAATTGTTCCAGAAGTGTTGCAGTTTGTTCAGAAGCAACTTTGCAAAGCTAAACTACGCTACCATGTTGTTTTTACTGAAAAAATAATTTCTCTTGGCTATCTTTCCAAACAAGATACACCTGTTCAATCATTCTGTAAACGTATGAGGCCTGTAGTCTGAGATGTCGTTCTCGGGTTTTCAGCTTCTTTTGAACAGTGCAGTCTGAAATTTCTAGGACATTCAGGTAGATTAGCAACTGTCTTTAGAGTTTCCACTTTGAATAATCTTTCTTTACTGTAGAAAGATAGATTGAATTATTTGGGAAATAGCCTTATAACCCACATCAGTAAGGGATGTTAAAGAAATGATTGTTTTGATCAGCAGCAATCACTTCTCTGATGTTGTTTCTTCATGGGTTTATGTTAGCACACACCCAAACTACCAAAAGCCCTGCTTTTATAGAGATACTCACACCTGATGATCAATTACCCAAGTGTATTTTATTGGCAGCATCCTGCTGCTACTTCCTGTCTTTTTTCCAAGTGTTTCGTTATTTTTTTTTTTTTACATTGCTTCTCCATATAGTTGATTAGATGATTATTACATGGTTACTTCATTCATCCAAGGTTGTATTTATCTCATTTTAAGATCCATTAAGGACCAGATGATATTTTACTTTGTCCTGATACATAAAACCTTAGAATTACATTAGTGTATGTCATTGTCTTATAATGGCACAGGAGGGACCAGTCTAAGTAAGACGATGAAAGAAGTTTTGGAAAGCCACACCCATCTGTCAGAGGGCTTCATAGGCAGCAGGTTTGTATATTATTTTGCCAAGAACATGCTGGGAAAACACATTTGTTGTGCATTACAGCTTTCTTAGCCACTTTGGTTCTGCTAACAAATCTTTTTATTTATAGTCTGGCAGAGAAAGAGAAGGTGCTGTGCAGATGCAGTGCATTTATTTACCTGGGGACGGACCACTTCATGGCAAACATCCCGGCTGCCAAACTAGCAGCCCTCAATCTCTCTGGTACTGTACAGTCACACATCAGATTTATCCTCCATGCATTTTAGTCCGACATGAGGCCATTTTAATGTCAATGAATGTCCGTCTATGTATGATTCTTATTTATGAACATGGGAAAAATAGGATAAAGACAAAGATTTCAAACAAGATGTGTTAGATATTATGAAACCACAAACTTCTTGATCTTTCCAAAGTATTTTAGCTTTGAATAAAACAATTAGTGGCCGGATAATGTAAAAATGAAAAGACAAAATGTGCTGCGAAGCTGTTTGCAGATTATGTAAAGATTAATGGGGCAGAAGGCCAAATCTCTTCAGACACATCAATCTTTATTTCCTAGAACTGTGTAGATGTAAACATCTCCGAGGTGCAGTGAGTAATTACACCTTCAAGTACTTCCCATATCATTTCCATAATTTTACTAAATGCCTGTAAAAATAATGTAACAGAGAAAATTCGATAAGCATTAGTGATTCAGAATGAAAGTTGTGCATCGCACTCACTGCTGCTGGAAATAACATCTGCTTCCAAAGGTTGTTAAAGCTGAGCTCACGTGAGCCTGTAGCTGAAAAATTGTGTACTGCAACATAGCCAGTTTTTCTTTTTCTCTTTTGGGATTTCATATACTTTCATGAGTTGTAATTGGATGATTGTTTAAAAGACAGCAGATCCTCTGTCTAAGCCAAACTGTTCACACATATTTACGCAATCATTGCAGTCTATTCAGGGCTGCCTCGGTTGATAAATGACTCACGGGGAACCAAGAATTAGTCTGTATATTTCTTTCTTTCTTTCTTTTTTCTTTAATCAAAGGAGCATCTTTGGTCTCCAGATATTATCTCTTTCTATGAACTCCTGGCTGCTGCAATTTATTTACAGTTATGGGGACAAAAGACTCCAGGCTTGTGTCTCGGTTCTGAGTCATTACAAAAGGCTTCTTTCCCTCTGAAACAAATAAATAATCACCCCCCCCCAAATTACCTTTCAGCTCTTTACACCTTGAAATGATGTTTAAAAGGAAAAAAAAGAAAAAGCCACTGTAGATCCGTCCTCGTGGCTTCATTCATCTTCCCTCACCAGCTCACAAAGGTAGTCTGTGGATGGGAGCATGTTTTTTTCCCCCAGTGTGATTGGCAGATTGTCAGGTCGGCCGTGCTTGTCGCCCCAGGCCAGACACATGTGCCACCCGGTAGTCTGGCTTTAGTGCTGCTAACTATAGTGTGACTGACACCTTGGACTGAATTCCGACTGTTTTTTTTCCCAACAAACCGGATCATTCCTGCTTATTTGGCTGTCAGAAAATGATTAGGTGATGGCAGATTTATGTTTCTCTGGGAAAAACAGTGTCCTACAGCAGCTGCACCATCTGCACTCGGATATTAACTGAGAATTACGTTAATCTGCATCTTTGTCTTGTTAAATAAAAGCAGTATTTGTTAATTTTTGACATTTTTGACAGCACCTGTACAACCGATACTTGGAGTAGACGGGAGGCGTTGTGTCAGACGCAGGTGCAAATGTTACTGTGGAGGAAGCCGGCCAAAATAAGTACAAGACATAAGTGTATGGTGGATATAGAGGATGACTGCTGACAAACACAATGTGATGGATCCAGGCAGGCTCATCCCAGAGTTTCAGCTTTGGAAGCTGCTGCTAAAAACTGATGGGAAAAAAAACCAAATAACTCTCCAACAAAGATGCATACTGTGTCATGTTTTAGTTTATGGATAATTAATTAAGATGCTGTTGAGCAATTTGCAGAGATTTCTAAAAGTGATAGCAGTCCAAACCTTTTCCTCCCATTTTCATCATTCAAACTTATGCAAGAGTGTAAGGACATAAGTGTCCTAAAGAGCTCCCTGGAAGACGGTCTTTTTGTTTTTATGATGGATGTCATTTGAAGCAGATAGAAAATCTGATCAAACAAAAGTTTATAATCCAGAATATTCCTTACCGAGGTTGACATCAAGATTATTCTATCTATACGTGAATGCTGGATTATTTGAATGAATGGTTTTATGTAATGTTATTAGTTTAACACCTGTGACCCAGCCTCTCCACCTGCCTCTGCTCCTCTCTTCACTTTTTTCACCGGACAAAATAACACATTGATGCCAAGTTATAAGTTCTAAATGTGAACAGTGATAAACCATTGATACGCACGCAGAACATCATCCTCCTAAAGAAATCTGTATTCAATCATCTTCACTTGTAGCAATTGCATAGGATTTGAGAAATTAGAGGAAATGTTCATATTGACATCATTATTATTCTTATTTTAATTGAAATTGGTTATTATGATCTATTTTTCTATGAATCTGCACCACAGGAAAATGCCTTTTTAAGTCAGTACAACTATACAACTAAACTATACGATTAGATTTTCATTAATTATATTACCCAAGTCACAACTCTGAGTACTGAAGCTCACCTGCCTCTCCACCTGTCTCAGCATCTTCTCCCTGAACTTCCTGACAGCTTTGATTCTGTCACCTGACAAAATAACATAAGGTTTTTGCTTTGCAGCTATTACTATATTACCTTTCATAACTAAATGGCTTAACTACAGATGTAATTGAAAGACTAATCGTCTTGCACTCATCTACGTCATACACAGCTTGTCTTTATGTGTAAAATGAAAACACTGGTGACGTGTAAAACTTTACAATGCAGCCAAATGAAAAATCATACTTCACTGAGTGTACTCACTTTAGAGAAAATAAGTTGTTCTATTGCAATAATATTGCTTATAATATATATAATATAAATTTCTTTTGTCTTCAGAGTGCCGCATGGTTCTGCTCGTTGACCGTTTTCAGAGCAAAGGGAGAGTTCTTCCTCCTTCAAACCTCAATAGCCTAAAGAGGTAATAAAGTTCTGTCTTCTCACTCTGGAAATGTGTTTACATGGGCTGTCGTACACTCGTCAACGTTTTTTTGCCTCTTGTTTTTGGCAGTGTTGACGCTTTTTATATGGTAGTTTACCGAAGCAGGGCATCCCTTCCTCTACCTTGAATGACCTCATAGTTTCTGTCCTCTCTAGTGAAGGACACTTCTCCCTGGAGAAACCATCGGAGACGGCTCTGCTGTTGAGTTTGGCTGGTGTCGGCTGTGTTGTCCTCAACCAGTGGCACAGCAGCCTTCAACAGAATGCACGTAATGCTGCCAGTTTGCTAGACAGTAAGTTTTGGACATATTCTCTATTACTGTCAACCTAATATATGATAATGGAGTGTAATTAACTATTACAGCAATATATCGGGAAGAAGTGTAAAAATACAATACTCCAGCACTGTTCAGTGAAGTTGGGTGAACAAAAAATTAAAAAAAATTATATAATGCACAAAAACACACATCTAATATACGTAACAAGTCTTTGGTAATGGGTGTGGAAACAAAGAGCACCCAGAGTCTATCAAGAGTAAAGATGAGTTGGGATTCGCCATTTATTGAAAGATTGCATAAGAATTGCTGAACCACTCAAGAACATAATGTTATAAAGAAGGCCCAGAAATCTTTTAACACAAGAGACAAAATAATAAAACCAAAATTTAGTAGCTGCGCTACTAAATACAGACACACAGACACACACAACAAACATCTGGTGAATAAAGTGAGTTAAACACTGCATCTATGAAGGCAACTTTAGACTTCATATAAACAATAGTAGTTTTTTTTGTTATTGCTCATATAAGATAGACTGAGGAGAGGTGTGAAAACCTGTTCTGTATACTGATGACCAAAAGCAAAGATCTGTAATGGTATGTGGGAGCATGACTGCACACAGCATGGGTAATACACACATCTATAAAGATGCAGTTACCTCTGATCACCTGACAGCTGTCTGATTCCTCACATACTGTCACCTGGAAAACTGATGCTATGCTGGCTGGAAAAATGCTTCCCAAGTTGATTTTTGTTGAACTTTGATTATTGAAATGTACCATATGAGCATCTTTAAAGGTGTTATAGTGAAACAGTTAAGAGTCATCTGTGTCTGTTTGCACCTTTTAAGGCCGAGTCTTGACATTTTATGGGCATTTTTGGGCGTTTACTTGCAAAGTAGGGCCAGCTTGAAAGTCTGTTCAACTTCTGGAGAGATTTGTATTCACCAATCTAAGAGGAAGATACAAAAAACTTAAGATTTGTAAGAGAATAATGGTGAATGAGGCCCAATGATCTGATGATGTCATCCTGAAGACACCTGCTTTACAACGTAGCTTTGTAATGAAAGAGTTCGGGTGATAAAATGCTCGTCTGTCACCCACTGAAAACATTTGGCATTAATGAATCAGAAAATACAACAAAGGAGGCCTGAAATTCTTCAATTAAAAAAAAGAAAAAAGATCAGCTTCACATTTTATATCATTTAATTTCCAAGCACAGTCTCCAACTCTCTGCACCATGTTTCTATTTTACAGAGTCTCGACATTATTTTAAAATAGTATTGCGCAATGGCTGTGTGTCATCATTTGTTGCAGATTTACTAAGGGTCAGACAGACCTCTGGCCAGACCGTCCACACCCTGAGGAGAGGCACCAACTCAGAGATGCCACATCACAAGGTCACATCATCACATGGTACCGTGCACTCTCCTCACAACCACATCCAGTCTCACACTTTCATGCAATTAATTTGCAAGCATCACACCCATACATCTTTACAGATAAAACCTGAATAAAGCGGTCTAACACTATAATACCAGCTTAGCCGAATATAGAGCTGGCTGCACACAGAGAGCACAGTTGAATGCGTCTGTCACATGTGTAATTATAACTTTCTCTGCAGATGAAGCGCTCCTCACTGACTCAAAGAAAGAGGAGCTTCAATACAAGTCAGCTCTCATACCATCAGCCTACAACTGCATTCTCTATGGACTTCCTAACCTAATTGTCCCTTAATGTACTTTAAACCCTCTTTTTTTTTCTCTTTCATTTCACAGCTAAAAATAAGTACAGGCAGACATAACACAGAGCTTTACTTTTATTGCTAGTTGCAAAAAACTAAAGCTTCTGTCACATGAAGGGTTTAAACATTTCATTAAAGAGGATCCTTGACTCTTACCTTACATTGTCCATTTGGTATTTTTATGAAAATCCAGATTTGTACTCGTATAAATCTAGATTTTATTTTAGAAATAGTCATGTCACTGACAAGTTGTACTGGTGTAATCATCCTCTATAAACACAGAGCCAGAAATCAAGAGCTTAAAGTCAGGTAGGTTTGAAATTGAGTGATAAAGCTTCATCTTTCAGCAGGAACTAAATTTCTTGACTTACTATGACTTTGAATATTTCTCACGTCTATTTAAAGCTGGGTTATGCTGACATAATCTGTTAACTGCAGCTCTCTTGTCTTCAAATGTCACATAAAATGACTAAAGATGATCATTTCAAATATCAAACCCACAACTCAGAGCTGTCATTGTTGATACATGCTGTGCAAAAGTGTGTCAACAATAAAACCTCTAGATCTTCCTTTAATTGACTTCAGCTGACAGAGGTTAAATGTAACCCATTACTAAAAGAGACTTAAATGTAATTGTATTTAAAAATGTTCAAGTAGAGAACGGCTTCATCAGAAACCTCAGTGTGCTAATGTTATCTCTAACGTAAATACACCCCTTCAGACAACAATGTTTAACTGTAAGAACTTCATGCTGAGACATTTAAATGTTGCCATATTTATTGTAATTTTCCTGAGCTCCAATTAAGTCGAACCTAAAATAAGGAAGCAGTAGAAGTCATCACTGTCACTTTGATGCTCTGTTCTTACAAAGATTTGAGTGCGTAAGCCAGTTAATATAGAGGTCACAGTCGGAGCAGATCGGCAGCGGGGGGGAATAATCATATTTATGTTTTTGCCTAAAGTAAATTGAGCATATTGTTGCCGCTTTAAAATGTGCACATTGGCAGTTTTGAAGCAATTGCCAGCAACCAGCTAGCCTGGATTTTCCTGTGTAAGGCTCATTAAAAATTCTGTTGAGTTTTATGTTTGCAAAATTAAAGTGTGGGGGGAAAAAGGGGCTGACGTTTCCAGGCAACAAGCAGAATTAATACACCTAGCCTAGAATTAAAGCATAAGATGCCCCATTTAATACTTGGCATTTTGTATTAAATAATTCATTAATTGATGAGCTATAGATGTTGGGAAAGGTTTATTTAAGCCAGACTGCTACTGTTTTTAGTGCTTTGGTATCATTGTATTGTTCACACGACTCAGCATTTCCCTTCTGATCCTCTGTTTTGAAGTCGTAATGGATTCATCATCATCTATAACAGCAGTGTAATATAATTTAGATTTTCTTTATATTTACTCAGTAATTTTGACATTATGCCACTTGGGAACGGAGGCCAGATAAGGCCTGGCTAGTCATCTAGACACCTGTCTTCTGTTGTGTTGATACTGTGTCATATAAAAAAGCAGCATGTCATTTGACCTCTGGGATTACTCCTTAGACTGCTGCGTGTTTTCTTCTGACCACCCTTCTGACCGTCGTCTCTAGCTGCTCAGGATGGGGATTGGATCGAAGACTAGATTCCATCCAGTCTGTTGGTTTCCTTAGCTA